>JAVALU010001455.1:340000-362500 GCA_030770095.1 Gila robusta | reverse complement strand
ATCACTCCGCCCAAGTAGCAGTGCTTCGCCGTCTGAGAATATAGTTCCAGTATGTATACGGTTAAAAGATGTCTGTGTCTCATATGACCTTGTTATTTGTACACACTGTGACTATACAAATCACAACATGTAAATAGTAAAATGTTGGCGTTATTTTGTCACTTATTAAGAGCAGTATGCTAGCTGGAGCCATTTACTTCCAGTCTTTGTGCTAAGCTAGGCTAGCAGTGTGTGCGTCAGACAGAGTTACAGCACACACACGGTGATGAGAAGGGTGTGTATGGACTTATCTAACTCTGGGGATACGGTGAATAAACTAAAGTCCCAACAAGTCAGTGTGTTCCTTTAAAGGGCTCCTATTTCCCTTGCAAATAGTCACATAATGGGTGTAAAATGGGTTGTTTCATATGTATATTTCTTTTTTTGTTCGGTGTGACTGTCCGACGGATAGCCGTGTGATATTCTGTCATATTCCGTGTCTCATCCTTCAGGAGATTTCTGTATTTCAGAAGGTCAACAGAAGAAGACTGAGAAAACACACTGGTGTCTGTTTCACTCGCCGTTTAATATCAGGGGTATTTGTGCGGTTTCTCTCTCTCTCTCTCTCTCTCTCTCTCTCTCTCTCACTGTCTCTCTCTCACACACTCTCTCTCTCTCTCTCTCTCTCTCTCTCTCTCTTTCTCTCTCTCTCTCTCTCAGGCCACACACTGCGGTCCGGAGTCTTCCTCAGTTCTGGAGCTGAACCTGAGAGCCACAGCTGGAAACACTCACTGAACTCCACGGATTTACAGATTCATGACAGGATCCTAATAAAACTCTCTCTCTCTCTTCAGCTCTTTCTGCATCTCTCTCGCTCACACATGCCTTTTAATGAAGGAAACCCAATATCAGTCTCTGCTTTATCAGACGCTGAGGAGGATCTTAAATTACAGCTTTTATGCTCTAAAATCTGAATGACAACTTAAACAAACTCAAACAGCATTCAGGAGCCATTTTACTTTACTATTGCGACATATTTTTTATGTCTTTTTATCTACGAGGAATGAGTTGTCTATGATATCTAAAAATGTTGTCTTCTTATAATCTCCTCCTGTGGTCCTTTGGATGTGTTGAAAAGACAGAACGCATATTAAACGCATAATTGCATGCAATATAGCTAAATTAATCAATGCTAATATATTTATGTTTTTGTTTTCATCTTTATTCATGTCAGTTGTGAAACCAAAGAAAATGTTCTTGTGTGTTCTACATTGATTCAGAAATGATTTGGCTCGTGCCTTTAATTGCCCGGCAGCCTTTAACAAACCATCGTTCTCATTCACGGGAGAGTTTAATAAACTTGCATGATTTTGCGTGAGATAAGTACAGTATTGGAGCACCTCGAGCTCCTCCAGCTCTGGATCGGGTTCTGCTTTCTTTGGACAGAAACTCACAGATCCACACATTGCGTTGCTTTTCTTTCTTTCATAATTTAATGCTCAATAAAATAAGAACATTGTCAAAGAATTACATAGAAATGCATATACATGTGTGACCCTGGACCACAAAACCAGTCACATGGGTCCATTTATTTAAATGTTCTGAATAAATACGCTTTCCATTGATGTATGGTTTGTTAGGATAGGACAATATTTGGCCGAGATACAACTATTGAAAATCTGGAATCTGAGGGTGCAAAAAAATCGAAACATTGAGAAAATCGCCTTTAAAGTTGTGCATTTACAGGGCTCTCAAGTTTTATCAAAAGTTTAGAGTGAGATTTAGGGGAGGAGCCACCCAAATATTTGCAGCAGCGGTCCCTCGACCCAAACAAATTCGCTTCAATTTTTGCTAGCAGTTCAATTTTGCCTATTGTTCATAATTGACCAGCACAAATGGAAATTATAACAATTGTTAAATCTGATAAAAAGACAAATTCATCCAAATAAAATAAATAGTTATATTTAAAAAATACAAATTTATTGAAAAATAAAAATAAATTTGACCCCAAACAAGCCAACTGAACATCAGTGCTCAATGTACATAACATTGTGTCATAACAACTTGCCCTGAGCATGAATGTCAAGACCCAAACCGGTCACCTTTACAGGGGTCATCGGATGCCCATTTTCCACAAGTTGGTATGATTCTTTTGGGTCTTCATGTAAAGTTTGTAACATACTTTGGTTAAAATTTCTCAATGGTTGTGTAAAACAACACAATTTCTACCTCCTCAAAAACAGTTCTGTTCACAGTGACCCGTTTCGGTGCATGTCTCTTTAAATGATAATGAGCAACAACTTTTTGGCTTTTTGAGGATTAAAAAAAAGTGAATGGATTTTTTTCATTGCATGGTGATTGTGTCCACACACTGCAAAGACACATTTATTTGCAAATACCATATAAAAGTGTATTTTGCATCCAATGACCCCTTTAAAAGCAGTTGGAGAGTTTTTGAATGCATCAAAAATAATTTAGCACGAATTTGGCTATACTCCTCAACATCAGCTCTCACTGTCTTTGATCACAGGCAAGAGATATCGTCCAGGAATCGTAAAATCAAAATGCTAAAAAAAAATAAAATAAATGAAGATGTCCGCAAACCGCATTCATCAGATCGTGCTCTTTCAACTTCCACTCCGTGTGTGCGCGTGTTGTCTAGTAACGAACGTGCTTGCAGCGGGAACACATAATTTACCCGGAAACAACTAATTCTAATTTCTGATTGGCTGGTAGCTAGCATTTAACTCTGTATAACTCGAGAAAGATGCTATGAACTCGGCAGAGAACTTCCCTCCGTTTGCCTGCGCCTCGTCCATGAATTGTATAGCGGGACAAGTTCCCTTACTCCTCAGCGTGAGAAATACAAGGTGTGGCGTGTGAGCGTGTGAACGGGTTGAAATGCGTGTGTCTCACGCCCAATGCGTGAGACTTGAGAACCCTGCATTTATGTTCGCGATTTTGCCGCATTCGCTCACAAAAATAATTTTTATATACATTTACGGTAGAAAATTTACAAAATATCTTCACTGAACATGATCTTTACTTAATATCCTAATGATTTTTGGCATAAAAGAAAAATCGATAATTTTGACACATATGTATTGTTGGCTATTGCCAGAAATATACCCGTGCGACTTATGACTAGTTTTATGATTATTGCGCCGCTTCTCTTTGACTTCCACGTGACGCTTTGATTTGCGCGCTGATACCACGTGACGCGCTGAACGTTCCATTGTGGAACTATGAACTTGAGCGACGCGTTTTTAGAACGAACCGAGTGTTAAAGTCAAACCGTCAACACACACATTTAGCGCATGTTTACACTGAACAAACAAAAACAAAACAATGGTAAAGCACCGCACAAAAAACGCGTTTTGTGTGAACGGCAACATCCGAACCAGATGCGATTTGTAGTTTCATGTGAAACGCGACTCGCAGTCTAAACATGCATTCTAATGCACACACAAACAAATGGTCTATTTCCACCTTTAACTGTCGTTTTGAAATAAATAATAAGTATATATTTGTATTGAGCATTTCTCTCACCTCGTCTGCCATCTTTAAGAGGTTGTTTCCACTGAGGTTTTCGCAACGCATTCTGGGATTGGCTTCTCTGTTAAAGGTATGCAAAGCAGATTTAGGATTTGGCCAAATAAAAGTGTGTTAAAAGGCTGCAGCTTCATGCAGTGAAGTGAGTGTATTAACAACGCCAAAGACGTGGATTCAGTTCCAAGTCAATATTTCGTTTTAATTGTATGATGCAATTGTTTTGGCAATTCAAGTGTAAAAAATATTTTTCATGCCAGAAAAGTAGGCTACCTTAAAACTGAAACTAAATGCATAAACTGATCAAATGTAGATGTTGAATGGAAATGCATGAAACTGTAATTTAGATGGATGTGTATGATCTCTATGTGTGTGTGTGTGTGTGTGTGTGTGTGTGTGTGTTGTCAGAGTGAATCATGTCAGTGGGGAAACAAAGTCTAAACTGAGGTCAGTCATTTTCTGGAGGAAAAAAAATAAAACAATAAACTCGTTCAAAGGGTCTTTGAGAATATGAAATTTGAACACAGTCATTTTGCTTGAATTGGCTAAATTTCAGTCAGCATTGAAACGTTGAACTGTTTGTAAGTTCAGCTTCACTTTTGAAGAGTGTGTGTAACCCCAGTGAGGTTCAGATGAAGAGTTTATTCCCCGTCAGTCACAGTGATGAAGACTGACTCAACTCTTCCTCCATATCTGTTATTCACATCTCAAGTGTTCCTCACAGAACTCAACTCAAACATTCAATCTGGATCGAGCGTAAAATTACACGACTGTCTTCTGTACAGCTGCTTTATAGTTTGAATTAAATTTATTTCATAACTGCAACTTTTACACTGTTAATGACCTGTATTGAATTTGTTTAATAATTAATGAAATTTGCACCATTCACACTATTGAACTGAATTGAATTTGATTTATAATTAATGATATTTGCAACATTGAAATTAATGAACTGAATAAAATTTGTTTCATAATTAAAGAAATTTGCACCATTCACACTATTGAACTGAATTTGTTTAATAATTGATGATATTTGCAACATTGAAACAAATGAACTGAATTGAATTTGTTTAATAATTTATGAAATTTGCAACATTGACACTGAATTAAATTAGTTTCATTCTTGAGTAAATTTGCAACATTGACACTGAATTCAGTTAATTTAATAATTAATGACATTTGTCCCATTTACACTATTGAACTGAATTGAATTTGTTTCATAATTTATTATATTTGCAACATTGGCACTGTTAATGAACTGAATTGAATTTGTTTCATAATTAATGACATTTGCCCATTCACACAATTTAACTGAATTGAATTCGTTTCATAATTAATGACATTTGCCCATTCACTCAATTGAACTGAA
Organism: Gila robusta; assembly: GCA_030770095.1. Taxonomy (NCBI): domain Eukaryota; kingdom Metazoa; phylum Chordata; class Actinopteri; order Cypriniformes; family Leuciscidae; genus Gila; species Gila robusta. The sequence continues at coordinate 357,603 of JAVALU010001455.1, read as the reverse complement.
TTGAATTTGTTTCATAATTAATGATATTTTCAACACTGTTATTTTCCTGTTTATTACAGTGAAGCTGCCGTGAAACACTCTTTATTGTATAAAGCGCTGTAGAAATAATTCTGACTCCTCAATATGAACTCGAGGGATTCATCAGATGATCCGAGCGGCTCCTGGGACTCATTTGGGTCTGTTTTTATTTCTCCTGAGGAATTTGATGAGAATCATCTGAGACATGAATGATATGAATGAAAGATGAGACGTTTCTCTGTGTTTGGGTCCGAGGTTCGGACAGTGATGGACCTTCAGACTCTGAGCCGTTGCATTGGATATCAGGAAGTTTGGGAGCAGTTTCTCGGATCCTGTTCCACAATAGCTGGAAGTGTGTGTGTGCCGGTGTTTAAATGGGAGAGCAGGAACGAAAACACTCTCAGAACGAGAACACGATAAATGACCTTCACTCAGTGTGAACCTGCTGGTGCTCAGGAGACTGAAGAACACACACACACACACACACACACACACACACACACACACACACACACACACACACACACACACACACACACACACAGACTCACACAGACACTCACACACACACACACACACACAGACACTCTCTCTCTCACACACACACACACACACACACACAGAGACACTCACACACACACACACACACACACACACAAACACACACACACTCTCTCTCACACACACACACACACACACACACACACACACTCACACACACACACACACACACACTCACACAGACACTCTCACACACACACACACACACACATTCATTCATGAATTCATATGACTATTTCTATATTTTATTACAATTTTTTTTTGTATTTTTAAAACTCTCATATTGATTTAGTTATTTTCCTATTTAATAATGTAAAGCTGCTTTGAAACAATCTGTACTGTATAAAGTGCAATATAAATAAATATGACTTGACTAATAATATATTTACAAAATATATTTTAAAAACATTGTTCCCTTGAACAGCTTCAGTAGCTGCTGTTCGTCCTCTTCAAAAAAGAAGCTTGACTTAAATTGAAACAGTTTACAGACACACACACACACACACACACAGAAAACGGTCAGTTCATCAGCACTGTGGTCACGTCCCGATCCCTCGATACACACAGGCAACATTCAAGTGAAGAAACAAAGCTGAAGTTTGGAAGTAGCTTCACCAGCAGTGGATTATAGATGTGTTTTGGTTTGAACCTTGAACATGATGAATAGTAAATAATATCAGACAGATGTCCATGTGTGTGTGTGTGTGTGTGTGTGTGTGTGTGTGTGTGTTTGGATGGATATTAGAGGATAATCGGTTCTGTTTTTCCCTTCATCACATCATGCCTTGTCTTCCTGTCCGTCTCTTTCTCTCTCTCTCTCTCTCTCTCTCTCTCTCTCTCTCTCTCTCTCTCTCTCTGTGTGTGTGTGTGTGTGTGTGTGTGTGTGTGTGTGGTTTGAGTCTCGGGGGTCTGCGGTTCATCCGTGGCCTTGAATTCAGGGCCGAACGTTGGATGTGGAAATTCCTCACGTCAAGGATCTTCAGCTGCGTCGAGCTCATTCACGAAGAGTATCTGTAGATGTCCGGTTCATTTCAAACACACCTGTGCGTTGATGTAAAACGCATTATGAATATTTACTTTTGCATGTAGATTTACAAAAACAAAAGTGTAGAGTTTGAGGAATGGTTCGAGACTGTCATGTGTGTGTGTGTGATGAGAGGAAACCGGCTGGTGAAGCGTTTTAGGCGTCGTGTGTGTGGATGTGTGTGTGTGTGTGTGTGTGTGTGTGGATGTTTGCTGTCATAAACAGGCCTCTAGTAAAGTCTGGGATTCTGAACAGGAGTTTGGACGTTTTCTGACAAGAGTGTAAATCCTGAGCGGTCCAGCGTGACAAATTATTAGTATTTTCACTGAATATATTTTCATGTGTGTCAGTTGTGTGAGTGATACTGTGGCAGTTGTTGAGTGATAAAACACTACTCTTTTGGAGGACTGTGACTTTTTTTTTTTTTTTTTTCACATACTAGGGAAGTATCTGATTTCACACAGCGATACTGAATCAGTCTTTTAGTGGAGACAGTGTGTAGCGTTCAGTGTGTAGTGTGCAGTGTATAGTGTCTAGCGTGTAGTATATAGTGTGTAGTGTACAGTGTGTAGCGTTCAGTGTGTAGTGTGCAGTGTATAGTGTCTAGCGTGTAGTATATAGTGTGTAGTGTATAGCGTGTAGTGTACAGTGTGTAGCATGTAGTGTACAGTGTGTAGCGTGGAGTGTGTGTGTACAGTGTGATGTGTGCAGTGTCTAGTGTACAGTGTGATGTGTGCAGTGTCTAGTGTACAGTGTGTAGTGTGTAGTGTACAGTGTGTAGTGTGTAGTGTACAGTGTGTAGCGTGTAGTGTACAGTGTGTAGCGTGGAGTGTACAGTGTGTAGCGTGTAGTGTACAGTGTGTAGCGTGGAGTGTACAGTGTGTAGCGTGGAGTGTGTGTGTACAGTGTGATGTGTGCAGTGTCTAGTGTACAGTGTGTAGTGTGTAGTGTGTAGTGTACAGTGTGTAGTGTGTAGTGTACAGTGTGTAGCGTGTAGTGTACAGTGTGTAGCGTGTAGTGTACAGTGTGTAGCGTGTAGTGTACAGTGTGTAGCGTGGAGTGTACAGTGTGTAGCGTGGAGTGTACAGTGTGTACAGTGTGATGTGTGCAGTGTCTAGTGTACAGTGTGTAGTGTATAGTGTGCAGTGTGTACTGTGTTGTGTCCAGTGTGTAGTGTACAGTGTGTAGCGTGCAGTGTATAGTGTACAGTGTGTAGTGTAGTGTGTAGCATGGAGTGTGTGTAGTGTACAGTGTGTAGCGTGCAGTGTGTAGCGTGGAGTGTGTAGTGTACAGTGTGTAGCGTGCAGTGTATAGTGTGCAGTGTGTTGTGTCCAGTGTGTAGTATTCAGTGTATAGTGTGCAGTGTGTACTGTGTTGTGTCCAGTGTGTAGTGTACAGTGTGTAGCGTGGGCATATGAAAGGATTCCAGGAGGAGTAGTGTGTGTGTGTGTGTGTGTGTGTGTGTGTGTGTGTCTTCAGTGATAACAGCAGTTAGAGGAGTGTCTCGATAAGGTTCTCAGATGATAAACTCCAGGAGCTTCAGACACTGAGGGCCGTTTTCCATCTGCACTGGAAACAGAACCCATGAAATCTCCAAATCCCCAGACCAGTCCGACAGTGAGCTGTGGGTGAGTGTGTGTGTGTGTGTGTGTGTGCGTGCGTCTCAGAGGACAGATCAACGACTCGCTCGCAGTCAATCATCTGCCAGAATCATCGTGCTCATGTTTTACAGCAGAATTATGATTTCTCTGCCGCCGGGGGGATTATAGATGCGGATCTGTAACTCTAGATAGTATGAACAGGAAATGATGTGGCATTAAACACAAAACTGCTTCCTGTGTCACGATCAGGGACGACAGGAGAACTTCATCTGCTCATAAAGCACATGAAACTACATGTGATCAGTGATGGAGAGAGTTTCAGGAAACCAGGATGACACAAAGACGCTATTACACAAAACGCAGAGACTAAAAATACAGCGGTCTGCTTTTGTCAAGGTAAATGTTTTGTGTGTTTGTTTCCTGTGGAAGAGAGATTTGCAGGAAGGCCATATATAAAGTAAAAGTAAATGGAGCCAATTCTGCATGACAGTGTCTTTAAAGGTGAAATATTATGCCCCTTTTCACAAGATGTAATATAAATATATGGTGTCCCCAGAATGTGTTTGTGAAATATTAGCTAAAAAAAAACAAACATATCATTTATTATAACTTGTTAAAATGGAAACTTTTTGGGTGTGAGCAAAAACGCGCTGTTTCTGTGTGTCCCTTTAAATGCAAATGAGCTTCAGCTCCGCCTCCGTTCAGAAGAGGGCGGAGTCTTTACACGAGCTTCAGAAACTCCGGCAATAACACTCATCCAGAATCCCAGAATAACCAGTAGCGAGTGCAGCCTTACGGAGAGACTCAGGAAGAGTTTCTGAATGTTAGTGGAGACATTTATGTAGTTGTTGTGGAGTTACATTGATCATCTCATTATGAGGAAGGATTATAGCAATTAAACACGCAAAAAGTCAATTGGAGTGTTTACATGAAGGCTTTTCAAACCAATTGAGCCTATACAATTACAAGCGGATTATTTAGAAGAAACAACTTAAATGAGGAAATCTAAATGATTACCGGTACTATTTTTTTTTAAAAGATATGCGTTGTCTATGCCAGTCTGATTTATTTATTTATTTATTTATTTATTTTTAACTCTCGGCGTTTAGCTCTTGAAACATCACGCGCTGATGCACACGGATCAGTGATTAACGTTAGTAATTCGCTGACGCTGACCTCGTCTACTCCGTGCGTTTCTCAGCATTGGTCCCGAGCGTCCAGGTCACGATCAGCCATGATTTCATTCACTCCGGCTCCAACACACCACCACGAAGCCTGGGTGGTTCCGCGGAAGCCGCGTGCCAGGACAAGAATCTTTTCGCCCCTCCCGGTTTTCGAGATCTCCACTCAGAACCGCTTCTCCCCTCTTCGCGAAACGGAACGCGATGCTGTGATCATCGGCGATTCCACCGTCCGACACGTCCACGCTACGTTAGGTAAAAGTAAGGTGCACAGTCACTGCTTTCCTGGTGCTCGTGTTCTCGATATCACTGCGCGGGTAACTGAGATCTTGAACGGTGACGAGCGCGTCGGAGCTGTTGTGCTGCACGCGGGAGCTAACGACATTAGGCTGTGACAGACGGAGGTTCTGAAGCAAGACTTCAGGAGCCTTATCGATACGGTACGCAGCACATCGCCTGAAACATCGATTATTGTGTCTGGACCGCTTCCTACGTACCGACGAGGGCATGAAAAGTTCAGTAGATTATTCGCGCTAAATGAATGGTTATTGTCATGGTGCATGGCTCTTCCGCGCTGATGGCTTACACCCAAGTAGAATCGGGGCAGATCTTCTGTCGGATAACATCTCCAAGATGTTAAATACCGTTTGACTAGTAACCAAAAATCCAAATCACAGTCTCTACTGCACCAATTTAATTGATATTAATACTAGTGTAGAACATTGCATAGAAACTGTGTCTATTCCTCGTTTACTAAGATCAAATAATAAATCTACTGCGGGATCTAGAAAAAATCGAATTGTTATTAAAACAAAAAATCTCGCTATTAGTGAACAAAAACAATTTCTAAAGCTAGGTCTTCTAAACATTAGATCGCTCACACCTAAGGCGGTTATTGTAAATGAAATGGTCACAGATAATAATTTCGACGTTCTGTGCCTTACTGAAACCTGGCTTAAACCAAATGATTATTTCGGTCTAAATGAGTCTACTCCGCCAGGATACTGTTATAAGCATGAGCCCCGTCTGATCGGTCGTGGCGGCGGTGTTGCAACAATCTACAGAGATATCCTTAATGTTACTCAGAAAACTCGTCATAGGTTTAATTTGTTTGAAGTGCTTGTGCTAAATGTTACGCTCTTAGATGTAAGAAAAAAATCCCTATTATCTCTAGCATTGGCTACCGTATATAGACCTCCAGGGCCTTACGCCAATTTCTTAAAAGAGTTTGCTGACTTTCTATCAGATCTTTTGGTCAACGTCGATAAAGCATTAATTGTTGGAGATTTTAACATACACGTAGATAATTTAAATGATGCGTTAGGGGCTGCGTTTACAGATTTATTAAACTCCTTCGGGGTCAAGCAAAACGTCACCGGACCAACTCATCGTCTTAATCATACACTCGATTTAATTATATCATATGGAACCGATCCAACCGATATAGATATCATTCCACAAAGTGATGATGTCACTGACCACTACTTGGTAACTTGCATATTACGCACTGCTGTAATATGTCATGCTGCGCCACGTTATCGACCAGGTAGAACAATTCGTCCATCCACCATAGATCATTTCTCAAATAGCTTATCTGATCTGTCTCAGCTGCTGCCTGAACCCAAACAAACAGATGAATTAGATGAACTAACTAGCACTATGAGCACCATTCTCTCTAGAACATTGGATATTGTTGCACCCATTAGATTAAAAAATGTCAGAGAAAAATTATAGCACCATGGTACAATAATACTACGTATGTTTTAAAGAGAGAAACCCGTAATTTAGGTCTTTAGAATCGCGTGGAAAGACAGTATGTCACTTTATAAAAAGGCACTTAAAACGGCCAGGGCTGAGCACCTCAGCAAATTAATAGAAAACAACCGAAATAATCCAAGGTTTTTATTTAATACCGTGGCTAGACTAACAAATAAACAGACGTCGTCTGAACAAAATACCTTGTTACAGTTTAGTAGTAATGATTTCATGAACTTCTTCACCGAGAAAATTGAAAGCATCAGAATCAAAATCGTAAACGTTCGATCTTTGCTCGCGCCTTATAATTCGGCCGCAATTAACACCCCGCAAGAACAATTACAATGCTTTACAACCATAGAACAAAAAGAGTTAAATAAACTTATCACTTCATCTAAAACAACAACATGTTTATTAGATCCTATACCAACTGAACTACTGAAAGAAGTGTTACCTGTAGTGGAAGAGCCTCTTCTCAATATTATTAACTCATCTTTATCTTTAGGTCATGTTCCAAGAACGTTCAAGCTGGCAGTTATAAAACCTCTTATTAAGAAACCACAATTAGATCCAAATAACCTAGCAAATTACAGACCCATTTCGAATCTTCCATTTATGTCAAAAATATTAGAAAAAGTTGTGTCCGCTCAACTCGGCTCTTTCTTGCAAGAAAACGACATCTATGAAAAGTTTCAGTCTGGATTCAGGCCACATCATAGCACTGAAACTGCGCTTGTTAGAATCACAAATGATTTACTTTTAGCTTCGGACCAAGGCTGTATCTCAGTACTAGTTTTACTTGATCTTAGTGCTGCGTTCGATACTATAGATCACACAATACTCTTAGATCGACTACAAAATTACACTGGTGTTCAAGGACAAGCATTAAGCTGGTTCAGGTCATACTTATCTGACCGCTACCATTTCGTCTACTTAAATGGAGAAAAATCGATTATAACTTCGGCAAACTATGGAGTGCCGCAGGGATCTGTGTTAGGCCCTTTATTATTCTCAATATATATGCTGCCACTTGGTAATATTCTAAGGAAACATGGAATTAGTTTCCATTGTTATGCTGATGACACTCAAATATATATTTCATCACGGCCAGATGAATACGCTAAATTATCCAAATTGACAGATTGTGTTAAAGATATAAAAGATTGGATGACGCGTAATTTTCTTTTATTAAATCCAGACAAGACAGAGGTAATACTTATCGGTTCTAAAAACCGTCCACAAAACCTTTCACAGCACGACTTTAACATAGTAGGATGCCCTGTTACTTTATCCGCTACAGTAAAAGACCTGGGTGTTACATTAGACTGCAACCTGTCTTTTGAAAAGCATATTTCATATGTTACAAAAACTGTCTTTTTCCACCTTAGAAACATTGCTAAGCTACGTAATATGCTATCAGTCTCTGATGCAGAAAAGTTAGTTCATGCATTCATGACCTCGAGACTAGATTACTGTAATGCTTTATTAGCTGGTTGTCCTGCATCTTCAATAAACAAGCTACAGTTAGTGCAAAATGCAGCCGCTAGAGTTCTTACTAGATCAAGAAAATATGATCATATAACACCGATTTTATCATCACTTCATTGGTTACCTATAAAGTTCCGTATTAAATACAAGGTATTGCTTTTGACTTATAAAGCTCTAAATGGTTTAGCTCCAGTCTATTTAACGGATCTTCTATCGCCTTACAATCCATCGCGCTCTTTAAGATCACTAAATTCGAGGCTTCTGGTCATTCCTAGGATATCCAGATCCACCAAAGGAGGCAGAGCATTTTCACATTTAGCTCCGAAGCTCTGGAATAGCCTTCCTGATATTGTTCGTAGCTCAGACTCGCTCTCCCAATTTAAAACTAGACTGAAGACGCATCTATTTAGCCAGGCATTCATATAAATTTTTTATCTTACAGTTACTGTAAATTCGGCCTCTAGTTCATAAACGCCAGAGGAGAACTGGCCCCCGACTGAGCCTGGGTTCTCCCAAGGTTTTTTTTCCTCCATTGGGTCATCTGATGGGGTGTTAGGACACCATTAGGTCACTGGATGGAGTTTTTCGGTTCCTTGCCACTGTTGCCTTTGGCTTGCTCAGTTGGGGATATTCAAATTAATTAACCAATCATACCATTGATCAGCTCTACCAAACTTGGATGTCTTTTTTCCAGTAATAAACAAACATTGTTAAGTTGTTTTGATTGATACTGTGAAGCAGCTTTGATACAATCTGTATTGTGAAAAGCGCTATATAAATATATTTGACTTGACTTGACTTGTTTTTTTTTATTTGATAGGGACAAGTGGGAACAATCAACATGCACCACACACCAACATTTATAGCCAAGGCTAATTTGCAATGTCCGTCCCCAGATGGGATTAATGCATGATCATTTTGATATATACTTTCCTCAACTAAACTTTCCCATTCCTGACTGAAAGCGTGTGTAAGTGTGTGTTCACCGGTGATATCCAGCTCATTTTCTCCGTCTCACACACATGACTGCTCCTGTTGTGCGGAGCTTCTTCAATCCTCTCAGCTGTAGATGAGCGTCCGAGAGCAGAACAATGTCTAATCTCTGTTCTGAGGCTTTGAACTCGCTGGAAAACAAGATCCACAGGCCGATTCTCACACTGAGTGAATGTGGAGACAAAGACGTCCAGCCGAGAGCTCGTCAACTGCAGGACGGAGGATTAATTAGCTCGAGTTGTTCAGAGACGGACACACAACCGGCATTAACACACACTCATTACTATTCCACACGCAGGGATACTTTCACAACTCCTCGTTACGAGCATCTTTGTGTCTAATATTTTAAGTTGTTTCACGTGTTTTCATGGAATACTAACTTACTGCATATTGTTATGTTTTGTAACAGGCCTACTGTGTGAATCAGCATGCACACATAAACATCTGAGAAAACACTGTGGTTTATTCACTCGGTTTATTCGCATTGCATTGTGGGATACAGTGCTCTGATAAACTGCATGTTTGGCAAGTGCAGCAGAACATCTGGGTATTTCATATATATACAGTCACACACTGCCAAATGTGCAAATATTTAAACATTTTTAACCCTATAAATTCAAGCATATTTGATAAGCAATACATAAGCTTGTTTCCCCCAAAGAATAAAAAATAAAAACAGTAATTGTGACTTTTTATCTCACAATTCAGACTTTTTATCTCACAATTGCGTGATATAAAGTCAGAATTGCGTGAGATATAAAGTCGCAATTGCAAGTTATAAAGTCAAAATTGCGTGAGATATAAAGTCGCAATTGCAAGTTATAAAGTCAGAATTGCGTGAGATATAAAGTCACAATTGCAAGTTATAAAGTCAGAATTGTGTGAGATATAAAGTCGCAATTGCAAGTTATAAAGTCAGAATTGCGTGAGATATAAAGTTGCAATTGCTAATTATAAAGTCAGAATTGCGTGAGATATAAAGTCGCGATTGCGAGAAATAAAGTCAGAATTGCGTGAGATATAAAGTCGTAATTGCAAGTTATAAAGTCAGAATTGCGTGAGATATAAAGTCGCAATTGCAAGTTATAAAGTCAGAATTGCGTGAGATATAAAGTCGCGATTGCGAGAAATAAAGTCAGAATTGCGTGAGATATAAAGTCGCAATTGCAAGTTATAAAGTCAGAATTGCGTGAGATATAAAGTCGCAATTGCAAGTTATGAAGTCAGAATTGCATGAGATATAAAGTTGCGATTGCGAGAAATAAAGTCAGAATTGTGTGAGATATAAAGTCGTAATTGCAAGTTATAAAGTCAGAATTGCGTGAGATATAAAGTCGCGATTGCGAGAAATAAAGTCAGAATTAGGTGAGATATAAAGTCGCAATTGCAAATTATAAAGTCAGAATTGTGTGAGATATAAAGTCGCAATTGCAAGTTATAAAGTCAGAATTGCATGAGATATAAAGTCGCGATTGCAAGTTATAAAGTCAGAATTGCGTGAGATATAAAGTCGCGATTGCAAGTTATAAAGTCAGAATTGCGTGAGATATAAAGTCGCGATTGCGAGAAATAAAGTCAGAATTAGGTGAGATATAAAGTCGCAATTGCAAGTTATAAAGTCAGAATTGCGTGAGATATAAAGTCGCGATTGCAAGTTATAAAGTCAGAATTGCGTGAGATATAAAATCGCAATTGCGTTTTATAAGGTCAGAATTGCGTGAGATATAAAGTCGCGATTGCGTGTTATAAAGTCAGAATTGCATGAGATATAAAGTCGCGATTGCAAGTTATAAAGTCAGAATAGCGTGAGATATAAAGTCGCGATTGGGTGTTATAAAGTCAGAATTGCGTGAGATATAAAGTCGCAATTACAAGTTATAAAGTCAGAATTGCATGAGATATAAAGTCGCGATTGCAAGTTATAAAGTCAGAAATGCGTGAGATATAAAGTCGCGATTGCAAGTTATAAAGTCAGAATTGCGTGAGATATAAAGTTGCGATTGCGTGTTATAAAGTCAGAATTGCGTGAGATATAAAGTTGCGATTGCGTGTTATAAAGTCAGAATTGCGTGAGATATAAAGTTGCGATTGCGTGTTATAAAGTCAGAATTGCGTGAGATATAAAGTTGCAACTGCAAGTTATAAAGTCAGAATTGCGTGAGATATAAAGTCACGATTGCGAGAAATAAAGTCAGAATTGCGTGAGATATAAAGTCACGATTGCGAGAAATAAAATCAGAATTGCGAGATGTAAACTCGCAATTGTGAGATAAAAAGTTGCAATTATCTTTTAAAATATTTTATTCTGTGGTGGAAACAAGCTTCCATACAAAAACATTAAAAGCATCTTTGTGTCTATTTGAACTATTTTCATGGAACACTAACTTAATGCATACTGTTATGTTTTGTAACAGGCCTACTGTGTGAATCCGCATGCACACATAAACATCCAAGAAAACACTGTGGTTCATTAATTTGGCTTATTCGTCACTCGAACGCATTGCATTGTGGGATGCAGTATCTCTCACAGTGTGCTCTGATAAACTACATGTTTGGCAAATGCAACATAACATCTGGGTTTTTCATACTTATACATATACAGTCACACACTGCCAAATGTGCAAATATTTAAACATTTTTAACCCTATAAATTCTAGCATATTTGATCCGCAAAGTCCTCTAAATGATCTGATAAACAAGTAATCAAGTAAAAGTCTTTCAGAATAGTTGTACAAACGTCCTCCTTCAGCTCGTGTTCTGTCTTAAATGTTCTTTTTTCAGGAAATATGATTTATTTTGTCTTATTTCACATGTCAGGCTTTACAGGGTTAAATCAAAATACATTTCTATTGAGATGCAAAATAATATCAGTTAGAAATTGATCAAAATGAATTTAGTTTCTTGTAGAAGCTTGTTTCCAACATAGCTTTTATTCATTTTTTATTTTAGTTTCTAGTTATTTTAGTGTAATTTATACTAAATTACACTAAATTTAAATAAATTACACAAATTTAGTGTAAGTAAAAAAAATTGTATTTTGCCATTTTTATATAATTTTCAATAGTTTTTATGAATTTTTAATTTCAGTTTTACTTATTTTAGTATATCAAGTTGCCATTTTTATATAGCTTGTTTCCAACACAGAATGGGGGAAAAAAAAGAAATTGTGACTTTTGACGATATCTCTTTGACGATTGGTTGCAGCAAAGGAAGAGTCACGGTTCATCATTTACTCTTATTAACAATACTTGACAAAACACGAAACACGCAGGAGGATATCAACTGATAGGAACGGACAAAGAATGATTTAAACTAAGGGCTAGAAATACACAGAAACCAAACTAAACAAGGAGCAGGTGAATCAAATCAATCAGTCGCCATGACAACAAATAAAAACATGCTAAGGAAACATGGAAACCAAAAGGGAAACACAGGAAACAAAGATCAACAAACTAAAAGCCAATGAAAATGAAACAGAAACCAAAATGAATCTCACAATTCATACTTTTTCTTACAATATACACTCACAATTCCGAGAAAACTATAGAATTGTGATATAAAAAGTCGCAATTACCTTCTTTTTTTTATTCCCTGACGGAAACAATCTTCCATAGTTTCTGCTTAAAACAAGCGGACAGAAAAAACATCTCATTTTCCCTTTGAATTAAGTTTAGTTTTCTGAACCCAGATATTTGTTCTCTTTATTTAATTAATTTCTCTTCAGTTCAGTAAATAAATCTTGATGTAAGAATGTTTAGATATGTATGCTGTAAAACAGGACACACACTGTGAGGATGATCATGAACACACTCATTTCGGATCTGGGTTTAAACAGCATTTTTACAGTTTTTACAGTGAATGAAATCGATCTCTGCACAGTTACGGCTCTTGGCAGCTGGTCACCGTCTCATTTGTCCCGGTTCACTGCGCCGGCTCCTCTTTGTTCCGTTTAATTGTCATTCCAGGGAACATTCCCCACTAACCCGGATTGGTTCACGATGGAGAGAGAGAGAGAGAGAGAGAGAGAGAGAGAGAGAGAGAGAGAGAGAGAGAGAGAGAGAGAGAGAGAGAGAGAGAGTCTATAATTAGCTCAGTTTAGTTTAGTTTAAGGTTTTGAGAAAGTGGATGATGATTTAGAGAAATGTGTTTTAGCAATTCAGAAAAACTGTAATATATTTGCTTATTTTTTTGTTTTAAACTTTCTGTTTACCTTTTAATTTTACTTCAAGTTTTAGTGAATTTGTTGTTTTTGTTATTTTTTAAATATAGTTTTTATTTCATTTTTTTTTTGTTCATTTTTTAATATAGCTTATTGATTTATTTTAGTTATTCTAATATTTCAGGTTAAATTTGTTGTGTTTTGCCATTTATGTATTTTTTTTATTTTGTATTTCAGTTTTTGTTATTTTAGTAGGCCTATACCAAGTTTAGTCTGCTAAATGAATAAATGTAAATGTAAGTTCCATTTTGTTGGGTATTTTTGCCATTTTTATTATATTATTTTAAATATAGTTTTTATTCATTTTTATGTCGTGTTTCAGTTTGAGTTATTTTAGTATTTAAACTAAATAGCAGAAATAAATTAAGTTTAGGTTTTATAATATTCTATGTTATATTATTTACGTTTATTATATTTCAAGCAACAAAAATGTTTATTTGTGGTTTTAGTTTACTTTAATAACCCTTTCCAGAAATCAGTTTTGTAACTTCGATGTAAAATAGTGATGTTGATGTTAAACTGAAGAACAGCAGATCATAAACACTGATGAAACTCAGTTTAATCTGAACGGACAGTGTGATCTGTGTGAGAAATCAACACATTCTTCTGTGGGTCGAGAGAAACACGGACAGCAGAATCTGAAGCTCAGTGTTGTGACTACAGACACGCCATATTAATATGCATTCATGTCCACATTACAGAGAAAAACATGCCGTGCCAATCCCTGACCAAGGAACATGTCATAGAAAAATGGGATGTTTGTGATATTCTGAAGTTAGAAACCGTGCGAGAGATTGTTTAGAGGCAGTTTTAAAAGAAAAAAAAAACATTTTCACAACTTAATGGGAACGCTTGCAAAACATATTTTTGTTAGCTGGGCAAGACTAGATATCATCACATCACAATGGAAAGTCTTCAAAGATATCTCTGATTATTTCCTCTCCATTATTAAACGCAGCCTCTAACACTCATATTCATATTCTCTCATGTTTTGTGGCATCTTTAAAGAAAATAAACAAGTGTTGTGAATGAGGAGCGTAACCCAGATGAATGTGGAGCGCTTCCCGATGGGATCGACCGGTCGTAACACACTTCTGATCTGACGAGCTTTGAGGCTCGTTTCATTCACATGAATATTCAGAACCACTGAAACCACTGAAACCAGTCCCAGAGCCTCCAGACTCTCCAGTCACGAGAAAGGGCTGGAAAAATGGGCTGATCATGAAAAATGTTTATTATTGCTGTGATTTACATGAATACTGTCAAAAGTCTGCGTCAATATTGTGTAAAATCAAAGATAATGTATATTATATTTGGCTTAAAGCCTGTTTTAACAAAGTTTTCTTAGAACATTTTTAAAAACAATTAAAGCCATATTTACCCAGTAACTAGTGATTAAGTGATTATATATAATCAGATATATATTAGGTATTATATATTCTGTATTATATCTTGAATTGCTTTATTGTATGTATATAAGCAATTCAAGATATAATACATAATATATAATACCTATAATAATATATATCTGTATGTTTACTGAGATGTTAAACAGCGAGAGAATGCTGTGTTTCTGTGGATAAACAAAAACATCAAAAGTGTTTATTATTATTAAATGAAATGTTAATCAGCTCTGAGAATGAGATCCATAAATCCCACAGGATCAAATTTACAGATTCAGCGTTCCCTGTGTTTTCCTGAAGGAGCAAATTTAGCCTGTTTTCATTTGCTTTAAACAATTAGAGTCGCGCTCAAGCTCATCACTGACTCAACTAACGAATCCTTCTACAGCTCGTTAAAACCAGGAACTAATTAATACCAACAGCTGAGTCTGAGCATTCCTGTGTGTGTGTGTGTGTGTGAGTGTGAGTGAGTGAGTGAGTGAGTGTGTGTGTGTAAATGTGTGTGTGTGTGTGTGTGTGTATGTGTGAGTGAGTGAGGGAGTGTGTGTGTAAATGTGTGTGTGTGTGTGTGTGTGTGTGTGTGAGTGAGTGAGGGAGTGTGTGTGTGTGTGTGTGTGTGTATGTGTGTGTGTGTGTGTGTGTGTGAGTGAGTGAGTGAGTGTGTGTGTGTGTGTGTGTAAATGTGAGTGTGTGTGTGTGTGTGTGTGTGTAAATGTGAGTGTGTGTGTGTGTGTGTATGTGTGTGTGTGTGTGTGTAAATGTGAGTGTGTGTGTGTGTGTGTGTGTGTGTAAATGTGAGTGTGTGTGTGTGTGTGTTTGTGTGTGTAAATGTGAGCAAGTGTGTGTGTGTGTGTGTGTGTGTGTGTGTAAATGTGAGTGTGTGTGTGTGTGTGTGTAAATGTGAGTGTGTGTGTGTGTGTGTGTGTAAATGTGAGCGAGTGTGTGTGTGTGTGTGTGTGTGTGTGTGTGTAAATGTGAGTGTGTGTGTGTGTGTGTGTGTGTGTAAATGTGAGCGAGTGTGTGTGTGTGTGTGTGTGTGTGTGTGTGTGTGTGTAAATGTGAAAATGTGAGCGTGTGTGTGTGTGTGTGTGTGTGTGTGTGAGTGTGTGTGTGTGTGTGTAAATGTGAGTGTGTGTGTGTGTAAATGTGAGCGAGTGAGTGTGTGTGTGTGTGTGTGTGTGTGTGTGTGTGTGTGTGTGTAAATGTGTGCGAGTGTGTGTGTGTGTGTTTTGTCATTTTCACACTTTGAATAAATTCAGTGAATGAGATCTTTCGTCCAGTTTGCAGTGATGAATCTAATGATCTGAACTATCATAACTGACACAGATTCCCCGTCTGAAGCTCATCATAACGACTCCAGTCTAATGATCATCTACTGTACGACTGAGAGTTAAACTGAATCAGCCGTAATGAACGAATCCAGCGTGAGCTGCTTCTCCAGGCGAGTGTGTTTCCCTGAGTAAACCTGATGTAACCGTGATGAAAGGAGTGTGTGTTTGAAGCTGTCGCCAGTACAGAGACTGGGATCTGCTCAGAGAAACACACTGGGCTCCTGCTGGGATCCTCTCACATCACGATCCCACAACATCTAATGAGAGGAGAAGCTCCTGCCAGGATCATCATCATGAGGCATTTACTCTCTCTCTCTCTCTCTCTCTCTCTCTCTCTCTCTCTCTCTCTCTCTCTCTATATATATATATATATATATATATATATATATATATATATATATAAGATCTGCTGCTGCTGCATAAATAGACATACATAAATCCAGTATCAGATATAGGCAGGTGGAGATTTTTGGACCCCAAAAATCTAATATTTTTTTTGTTTCTTTTTTTTTCTTCATTGGAATGGTACGAAACTTGGTAAAGGTTTTGGCACTTGCTGCACACACACACACACACACAAAAAATCATGTACATGATTTGAACAGGTTAAATGGTCCTGTTAAAAATAGTCACTCTTGTGCTCCTCGCTCAGAAATGACGCATTGGAAACGAATGTGAGTTGAGTTTCCTCTAGTGGAAGCGTGTGGAACTGCAGCCGAACACACTCTTGTTTAGATTTATGGCATTGATTTTCTCACAGTTTTAGAGTAAAACATGTTTTTGAAAATATATATTTCATATAAAAAATTTAAATAGTATTTTTGTGCATTTTTCATAACAATAATGGTAAAATTCTGTTACCTTTTTAAGTTAATTTTTTTAAACTTTTTTCACTTCAGCAATAATCTGCCAAGTGTCGTCTTTAAAAAGAGATCAACCTAAGTCTGTTGCTTTAAAGCATTCAAGATTTACCACAGTTTAAGTTGGAAATTTAATTTTCAGGTCTATGCTCAAAAACGTGAATAAATGGTTTATAAATACAGCGTAAATATAATTTAGTATAAAAAATCACGTAAAAATACAAAATATGAAATAAAAACATAATCAAACTAAAATATAGTACATTCATTTCATTGACAAAAAATAAATTTAAAAAAAATTCTGTAAATTTTGACCGACACCCAAAGAGCACCACAGGGTTAAATGTTGAGCATCTCATTGGCTGCAGGATCAGAAGAGGCCAATCAGCTTGTGCCATGCGTTAATGATGTGATTGCTTGCAGATTGCATGTAAATGAGCGATCAGCAGCGCCCCCTAGAGTTTCATGACTGAACTATATATATATATATATATATATATATATATATATACTGTACACACATCTATCTCTCTCTGGTGTCGCGTTCCTGTGAACTTCAAAATAAAGTAGTGGCGTCTGAATATATACGAAAATACATTCAAACGATCAGCAAACACCTTCTATTTAAAATCTCCATGTTGAAATGCAGCTTCCAGCATCATTGGGAGTGAGTCGAGTTTCACACAACTGTTGAATTGTCTTTTTTAACAGGTGTAAAGCTCACAGCCGCCCGAGTAAATATAGATCCTGCAACCGACCTCCAGAAATAATGTTTTACCATCGAGACGACCATGAAGATCAGAACTCGAGAAACACACGCTGCATTAGAGCTGTGGGTCAGGGTTAGTATATAACACTGTTCGTTAAATATAACACTGACCGCAAGAACACAGAATTAAACACTCTTAAAAAAACAAACACGATTCAGATGAAAAGCCTGAAGTCTCTATGGGTTATCTTATAATAAACAGAACGATATTGTGAACCCTGATATAGTTATCGTTATCATTCTATTTCCATTCATTCCAGACAGGGTTATTATTATTGTTAACTAAAATTAAAACAATGAAAAACTTTTCTGTTAATTGACATAAAGCTGAGATCAATTTAAATGTAAGTATTAGTTTAAAAAAAAAAAAACTAAAGGAAAATTTTAAATGATGCATTGG
>JAVALU010001455.1:320000-330000 GCA_030770095.1 Gila robusta | reverse complement strand
GAAAAAAAAATATATTTTTATAACAAGAACAAATATCTGCCAATGGTGTCAGAAAAATAATCTTGTTTCCCTTTGAATTAAGTTTATTTTTCTGACCCCATTGGCAGATATTTGTTCTTATTTTAAGCAAAAACACATAATATCTTCAGGCATTTTGCTTCTCCAGTAAATGCATCTTAATTTAAGAATGTTATTTGTGCTGGAAAACAAGACAGAAACATTTTTTGCAGTGTGCCACTTCAGACCTTAACGTCTGGTTTGTATCGACACTAATTCATGGGATAGTAAAGCTATTAGTCTGGTTAGCCGTGCTAAAGCGGCTGTTTTCCGGCTGATCGTGTGGACGGCTGCCAGGAGTTTACAGTTTTCCCCAGACCTCACGAATTAAAACACCTTTTACTTGCTCTGCTACGAGCAGAAGTTTCAAGAGAGCTGTAAAAAACATCTTAAACTGCCGTGACTGAGAGCTTCTGTCTGCCTTTCCCTCACGGTCCCGTTCTCTACACTGTACAAAATGATCGTGATTTAAACGGTAAAAGACTGTAAAAATGCTAAGGTCAAAAACTGTTAATTGGTTAACAGAAAGTTTCTGTACTATATACGGTGAATAACTGTGATAGATCTAACCATACATTAAATGTAATTCTACTGTAAAATACTGTTAAATTTACAGTTTTTGGAAGTGAAAAGTCATTGTGTTATTTACTGTGAAAAATGTAAATTGACAAAAGCGACATTTCACATTTGATGTATTTTCGTTTTTTACTGTTTTTTACATTTTATGTTGTTAAATTAATGTTTATTGCATTTTTAAATTTCATCATGTTACCATGATGGTGTTTATCATGTGACTCTCATCACCACTGTAATTAGTGGTTGTCAGTGCATTATAAAGATTCAAAACAGATATTAGTACTTCAATAGGATGATAAATAAATATTATATCAGTTAATGAAACAGTATTTTACTGTAAATTTAACATAAATTTGTAAAACCTAAAAAAGGTTCCTGCTGTATTCTTTCTGGCAACCACAGCTGCCAGTTTTTTACTGTAAATTTAACAAAAACAAATTACACTGTAGTCTCTAGTAATAAGGACCAGAAGGTAATCAATCAACCATTATGGTTTTATGTGTAGTCAAGTGTTAATTTCAATGGCAAATATAGATGAGATTCATGTTTGGATTTATTACAGTGACGAAACTAAAAGTTCGATGGCAGATTTAGTCTCAGCGAAAGAAACACACTCGTCCTGTGGGTGAATAACATCATCTGTTGTCATATTTTAGTCTTTATAACAGTTACAGCGTCGTAAATAAAGCGCTGTAATGTTCTCAGCACTATTGTTCTGTGAAATCCCACACCAAACCTCCTGGCAGCAGCTCACACACACACACACACACACACACACACACGTTATTTGCTTGAAAACACCGTTTTCTGAGCAACAGCGATCAGAAGTGAATGCAGTGCAGACGTCAGAGGAGGATTTGTAGTTTCAGGATGAAGTTTAACTTTATAAATCTGAAGCTACTGATTCTCGTGACTGGAAACAGATTGCGCTGAATTTGCTGAACTTTATAAACCACAGCAAATACAACAGAGAGACTGAGATCATCAGAGATCCGAGCCATGAATCACTGCGATGCTTGAGCCATGATGTAACCACAACCAAACACTTTCCACACACTCACAATAATACACACATGCACAAACACACACTCACGCACACATGCAGACGCACGCACACACACACTCACTCACTCTCTCACACACACACACACACACACACACACACACACACACACACACACACACACACACTCACTCACTCACTCACTCACTCACACACACACCACACACACACACACTCACACAATAATACACAAATGCACAAACACACACTCACGCACACATGCAGACCCACACACACACACACTCACTCTCTCACACACACACACACACACACACACAATAATACACACATGCACAGACACACACTCACGCACGCATGCAGACGCACACACACACACACACACACACACACACACACACACTATAATACACACATGCACAAACACACACTCACGCACACGCAGACTCACTCACTCACACCCACACACACATATACACACACACACACACACACTCACGCACACACTCTCTCTCTCTCACACACACACACACACACACACACACACACACTCACTCACACAGTAATACACACATGCACACACACACACACTCACTCACACAATAATACACACATGCACAAACACACACTCACGCATGCACACACACACACACACACACTATAATACACACATGCACAAACACACACTCACGCACGCACAGATTCACTCACTCACACCCACACACACACACACACACACACACTCACTCACACAGTAATACACACATGCACACACACACACACTCACTCACACAATAATACACACATGCACAAACACACACTCACGCATGCACACACACACACACACACACTATAATACACACATGCACAAACACACACTCACGCACGCACAGATTCACTCACTCACACCCACACACACACACTCACTTATATACACACACATACACACACAGACTCACGCACGCACACACGCACACACGCACTCACTCACTCACTCACTCACTCACTCACTCACTCACAAATGCACACACACACACACACACACACACACACACACACACACACACATTAAAAAAATGTTTAGCTCTCCAGGGTAAAAATGGACCTGAATACAGTTAAAACTATTAAAATATATTTAAATAAATTATTGTAGGCACATTTATACAAATATGACCACACACATTAATCAAAATTAACATATGTCAAATAAAATAAATGCATGTTCATATTATTCTGCATGATTAACCAGTGCACATTATTCTAATTACAAAAAATATATAATATAATATAATATAATATAATATAATATAATATAATATAATATAAATAACATAACATAACATAACATAACATAATATAATATAACATAACATAACATAACATACCTTAATATAATATAATATAATATAATATAATATAATATAATATAATATAATATAATATAATATAATATAATATAACATAACATAACATAACATAATATAATATAACATAATATAACATAATATAATATAATATAATATAATATAATATAAGCCATATTTCCCCTGCTGAGCGTCTGGCTTGAGTCTGAAAGCTGCTTCAGGTATTTAGACGTCACAGACGAGCTGTTAATGGTGTTTTATGGGATGTTCTGAATAAAACACACGGATGGAAAGTGTAAGGCAGTTTCCCAGTGTCTGTTCAGACAGGCAATATAAACGTCCCCGAATGATTTGCTGAATGTACAGTAAATGCCAATGATAAAACATGGAGTAAATACAGTGAAATACTCTCCTCTCAGAGACTTGGACGAGAACACGACTCGCTGAACATCCAGAGATTTAAAGAGACAGTTCCTTCAAAACCACATCGATTCCTTTCATTCCTGCACGGGAATCACGTGCGTTCATGGCTGACCTCTGACCTCCGATGATGTCATCACGCATCAACCCTGCGTCTCAATGTTCACACTATCCACCCTAAACAGTGTGTGAGATTAGAATAAGTGTGTGAGATTAGAATAAGTGTGTCCCAAAGCAGAGTATGTTGAAAAGAGTGTGTCAGAAGTCCCCGGATGATCTATTCCAGGCGGATTTACGAAGTGTGGATCCGTGCTCATTATAACAGCTAATATTACCCACAATTCACTGCACTTTGGAGGAGGAACTACAAACACAAGCAAGAAGTGTTAAAAAACTACAAAACATGGTGGATGTGTGCGACCGACAGTGAGGTTTAGATCAGTGGTTCTCAACTCCAGTCCTCGGGACCCGCTGCTCTGCACATTTTGTACGTCTCTCTTATCTGACACACTCAGTTCAGATCATAGAGTCTCTCCTAACGAGCTGATGATCTGAATCAGGTGTGTTAAATAAGGAGACATACAAAATGTGCAGAGCAGTGGGTCCTGAGGACTGGAGTTGAGAACCACTGGTTTAGATAACGGTTTGAGTGACTCATCAAAGTTTAACCTGATAAAAAATGATTAGTGTGATTACTGTGATAAGATGATTGACAGGCCAGTTTACTGTGATAAGATGATTGACAGGTCAGTTTACTGTGATAAGATGATTGACAGGTCAGTTTACTGTGATAAGATGATTGACAGGTCAGTTTACTGTGATTAGATGATTGACAGGTCAGTTTACTGTGATAAGATGATTGACAGGTCAGTTTACTGTGATAAGATGATTGACAGGCCAGTTTACTGTGATAAGATGATTGACAGGCCAGTTTACTGTGATAAGATGATTGACAGGTCAGTTTACTGTGATAAGATGATTGACAGGCCAGTTTACTGTAATAAGATGATTGACAGGTCAGTTTACTGTGATAAGATGATTGATGATTGACAGGTCAGTTTACTGTGATAAGATGATTGACAGGTCAGTTTACTGTGATAAGATGATTGACAGGTCAGTTTACTGTGATTAGATGATTGACAGGTCAGTTTACTGTGATAAGATGATTGACAGGTCAGTTTACTGTGATAAGATGATTGACAGGTCAGTTTACTGTGATAAGATGATTGACAGGTCAGTTTACTGTGATAAGATGATTGACAGGTCAGTTTACTGTGATAAGATGATTGACAGGTCAGTTTACTGTGATTAGATGATTGACAGGTCAGTTTACTGTGATTAGATGATTGACAGGCCAGTTTACTGTGATAAGATGATTGACAGGTCAGTTTACTGTGATAAGATGATTGACAGGTCAGTTTACTGTGATAAGATGATTGACAGGTCAGTTTACTGTGATTAGATGATTGACAGGTCAGTTTACTGTGATAAGATGATTGACAGGTCAGTTTACTGTGATAAGATGATTGACAGGTCAGTTTACTGTGATAAGATGATTGACAGGTCAGTTTACTGTGATAAGATGATTGACAGGTCAGTTTACTGTGATAAGATGATTGACAGGTTAGTTTACTGTGATAAGATGATTGACAAGCCGGTTTCCGGTGTGTTTTGCCTGGTATTTGTATCATATTATTTTAATATATTATCATAATCATAAACACTGATTTGTGGAGAAAATGGTTTTACTGTATACAGCACTAAGCGCTATTGTGGTGTAAAAGTGATGTCCGGCCTATAGGAACTGACATCTTCACCCTTAATTCAAAATGCGTTATAATATAATATATATATAATAATTTATATATATATATATATATATAATTGTTCTTGTTTTTTTGTGATAATGCAATGAAACATCAAATTGTGAGGACATGATTTGTGTCCAGGCTGTCAGGAGTTAAACAGACGGAGATGCCTGACGTGTTTCAGGTGTTTCAGCACGTCGTGTGTGTGTGTGTGTGTGTGTGTGTGTGTGTGTGTGTGTGTGTGTGGATCTCAGCTCTTCTGGAAACATGCTTACATTTGGAAACAATCCTGTCTCGGGTCTGTGAGTGATTGGCGTTGATACCATCGTACATTCTTCAGACTAATGGCTCTCAAACATATTCCTCTGCGATGCTATCGCGCGCTCACTCCAGCGGGAACGCTAGATTACCCAAATCAGGATCACAAGTGAAGCTTTCTGGATTCAATCGTGTGCCCGTTCTGATCGCACTAAACTGGTGTTTTCTTGAGTGCGACAGTCTTCAGGTTTTTGTCATTTCTCAGACATGTGACAGATTCATCGTTCTCTAAATCACTGTCTTTAACGGGACAAATGTGAGTTTGATTAGCGCTGGAATGAGTGACTGAACCCAATCTGAACTGCATCTGTGAACTCCTCGTACTGTGGGATGAATCTCATGAAGCATGATCATATTTCAGTGCCAAATCAAATAAATACATAAATAAATAGAGGTGAATTCAGGATAAATGGGACATTTTGTCATTGAGATGGAAAAAATCTCACAATTATCCTGAATTAATCCCCTGTATTCTGCATATTTTCCCACTGTGACATTATTTTCAAACATATTGTTATATAACCGGACATTATACTTTGAGTTTGTGATTCTTATTATATTCCCAACACTGTATATCAAGTTAAACTAAATGAAAATGAGAAATATTGCCTTGGCAACTTTCAGTTAATGTTTATTTTATTTTTAAGCTATGAAAATATTACCTATAATAATGCAATACACTTATACGGCAATCAGCATAAATTAAAAGTGGTATAGATTTATAAATACTTAAATTTGTCTTTCATTTATGAGTAATGAGATTTGTGAAAATGCATTATATTGCTTACTTTCAGTAAAATAATTTTACGACGCAAACAACTCAATTTCTTATTTCTCTCTGCTGATTTTGAGGTGAAATATAAGCATAAATTAAAGGTGCTAAGGATGAAATCTGAAATATTTGGGTTTCATGAATCTGCCGACTGGACGTTTTCTGTCATGTGAAAAGTGAAACTCTTCAGCTCTCGAGTTTGCAGAAGTTTCTCCTTGAGGAGTTCTCCGTGTGGATTTGGGTTTTCCGGCTGCCGGGCTCCGATACGGATCCATCCTCTCGAGCTCCTGCGGGATTCAGGACACTTTGATTTCACAGGTTCATTCGGAGTCTGAAGTCTGTATGGCTTTACGGTAAGCAGCTTACGGGACCTTTTCAAAGCCGTAATCTGTGTGCGGTCCAGAATCAATATCTTATCATTTAATAGGCAAATCTTTCATATGTGGGCTTCTGTCCTGAAGGAAGCAGATAAGGCTTAAATCAGCAATAGAAGAGCTGAACTGAAACTGAGCTGAGAGTGAGATGAGCTCCTGCTTTCTTCTGACTCTTATGAGTTCTGCACATACTCTACAAACTACTGAACTTTTTAAATATCAAATCATATCTTTTATCACTGGAATCAACAGTGTTTATCAGACACAAGATGCTTTGCAATACGGTTCTGTTCACTACATTAGTTAACATTAATGAAGAATGACAACTACTTCAAAAGCATTTATTAACCTTAGTTACATTATTTAAATCAAAAGTATCTGTTCATTGCTAGCCCTTTACAATTAAGTCTCATTTGTTAAAATAGTTAATGCACGATCAAACCAAACTAACAGTGAGCACTGTATTTTTACAGCATTTATTAACCTTTGTTAATGTTCGTTATTAATAAAAATGTTCATGTTCATATTAGTTTACACTGAATTAACTAATGTTAACAGATACGACTTTTGATCATAAAATTCATTAGTAAATGTTGAGATTAACATTAACTAAGATTAATAAATGCTGTAGAAGTACTGTTTATTATTAGTTCGTTTTAACATAACGTAGTTTACTAATAGTAACAAATATATATTTTTTTAAAGTGTTATCTTATTATTGAATGGCCCTGCACTAACATGAACAATGAAAAGCTGTATTTTTTATTAACTAACATTAACAAAAATTAATACATACTGAGTAATACAAATATTTTGATCATTGTTAGTTAATATAAGTTAATGCATTAACAGGACCTTATAAGCATTACCGAAAATGAGGATGTGAACGAGGGTGACGTTAATGTGTCACACGGCTTATTGGAAAAGTGCTACTGTGACATGTAGTTACGTTAGTAACGTTACTACAGTCAGTTAGTTGCTAGTTTTAGTTAGTTGGTAAGCTATTTGGTTAGTTAGTTGGTTGGTTGGAGAGTTAGTTAGTTGGTAAGCTAGTTGGTTAGTTAGTTGGTTGGTTGGAGAGTTAGTTAGTTGGTAAGCTAGTTGGTTGGAGAGTTGGTTGGTTGGAGAGTTAGTTAGTTGGTTGGTTGGAGAGTTAGTTGGTTGGTTGGAGAGTTAGTTGGTTGGTTGGAGAGTTAGTTAGTTGGTTGGTTGGAGAGTTAGTTAGTTGGTTGGTTGAAGAGTTAGTTGGTTGGTTGGAGAGTTAGTTGGTTGGTTGGTTGAAGAGTTAGTTGGTTGGTTGGAGAGTTAGTTAGTTGGTTGGTTGAAGAGTTAGTTGGTTGGTTGGAGAGTTAGTTGGTTGGTTGGAGAATTAGTTAGTTGGTTGGTTGGAGAGTTAGTTGGTTGGTTGGAGAGTTAGTTAGTTGGTTGGTTGGAGAGTTAGTTGGTTGGTTGGTTGGTTGGTTGGAGAGTTAGTTAGTTGGTTGGTTGGAGAGTTAGTTGGTTGGTTGGAGAGTTAGTTAGTTGGTTGGTTGGAGAGTTAGTTGGTTGGTTGGAGAGTTAGTTAGTTGGTTGGTTGGAGAGTTAGTTGGTTGGTTGGTTGGTTGGAGAGTTAGTTGGTTGGTTGGTTGGTTGGAGAGTTAGTTGGTTGGTTGGAGAGTTAGTTGGTTGGTTGGAGAGTTAGTTAGTTGGTTGGTTGGAGAGTTAGTTAGTTGGTTGGAGAGTTAGTTGGTTGGTTGGTTGAAGAGTTAGTTGGTTGGTTGGAGAGTTAGTTAGTTGGTTGGTTGAAGAGTTAGTTGGTTGGTTGGAGAGTTAGTTGGTTGGTTGGAGAGTTAGTTGGTGGTTGGAGAGTTAGTTAGTTGGTTGGTTGGAGAGTTAGTTGGTTGGTTGGAGAGTTAGTTAGTTGGTTGGTTGGAGAGTTAGTTGGTTGGTTGGTTGGTTGGAGAGTTAGTTAGTTGGTTGGTTGGAGAGTTAGTTGGTTGGTTGGAGAGTTAGTTAGTTGGTTGGTTGGAGAGTTAGTTGGTTGGTTGGTTGGAGAGTTAGTTAGTTGGTTGGTTGGAGAGTTAGTTGGTTGGTTGGAGAGTTAGTTAGTTGGTTGGTTGGAGAGTTAGTTGGTTGGTTGGAGAGTTAGTTAGTTGGTTGGTTGGAGAGTTAGTTGGTTGGTTGGTTGGTTGGAGAGTTAGTTGGTTGGTTGGTTGGTTGGTTGGAGAGTTAGTTAGTTGGTTGGTTGGAGAGTTAGTTGGTTGGTTGGAGAGTTAGTTAGTTGGTTGGTTGGAGAGTTAGTTGGTTGGTTGGAGAGTTAGTTAGTTGGTTGGTTGGAGAGTTAGTTGGTTGGTTGGTTGGTTGGAGAGTTGGGGTGCGTTTCCATACAACGACGTAATTCGATGCTTCACTACCATAGTACGATGCATCGTTGAAGAAATCAACTAGCTAGTCTCGACTGTTTCCCGAAACCATATTGTCGAAAAGTGGTCGTTCAACCACGTTGGTTTATGATGTCACGCACTTGGTGGAGTAATAACTTCTTTTAATGAAACTGTTTGATTTCGAATTAATGCTAGATGTTTTGATATAAATTACAGACATGCATCTGAGAACTATTTCTCATTTTTCTCAGTTATTTCGCTTTATTTCCAGATTCAATCATAGGCTCGTTCTTACATAGTAGAGCACATTCGCACATGCGCAGTCTTCAAAACGGTGCTTTAAATATCTTGACAAACTCAAAGATGTAAATGACATTTGTATGTATTCTAAATAAAAACCAGTATTGGTTGTACTGAATGTCAGCTTGCTTTTTTTGCTCAAGATACAGATTTATTAAGTCCACATGTCATGCAATCTAGAAACTATGCTCCTAACCACAGCTCGAGATCTGTCGTTTCAATCACATAACTGTGCGATGCTGTTTGCGAATGTTCGTTGGAACGATGGTTTCGGGAAACACAGACTAGTTGAACTATGCTGATAACGACGGAACTTGCGACCATAGTTGGCTAACGATGCTTTCGGGAAACGCACCCCTGGTTGGTTGGAGAGTTAGTTAGTTAGTTGGTTGTTTGTTTTAGTTAGTTAGTTGGATGGTTGGTTGGTTAGTTGTAGTTGGTTGGTTAGTTGTTTGTTTGTTTGTTTGTTTTAGTTAGTTGGTTAGTTAGTTGGATGGTTGGTTGGTTAATTAGTTAATAGTTAGTTTTAGTTAGTTGTTAGTTTTAGTTGGTTGGTTGGTTGGTTAGTTGTTAGTTGGTAAGTTAGTTAGTTGGAAAGTTAGTTGTTAGTTTTATTTAATTAGTTGG
>JAVALU010001455.1:310000-312500 GCA_030770095.1 Gila robusta | reverse complement strand
AGTCTGACCCCGGAGCCACTCAGCCTCATTATTCACGGCCTGCTCATCTCCTCCTCATGATGATCTCTCCATCTCCTCCTCTCTTCACTGATGATCTCTCCATCTCAGATCAGATCTACAGCAGACAGAGTGACCTGACGTATAACTCAACAGCACATCCCACTCTGCTTCCCAATAAACCCTCAGAGTTAACGGCGTTATAAACCAGAGAGAAGCCAAGACATTCCTGAGCTCCATGTGAACCATTAACTGTGAAACACACAGCAGAACCGTGACATGCTTTCATAAACATGTAGTTTATTCATCATGTGTGTGTGGAGCCGTCGTGATGTGCTAACCAGATATGAAATGCTTCTGCAAACCATTGTACTTTCATTACGGGAATTATTTAGGAGTTTAACATGGCTTTGGAAATTGCAAGGCTTTTAAAACTTAAAGTGCCCTATTATGCTTTTTATGCAAAGATGCAGATAAATAGTTTTTCTCTCCTAAAAGAAAGAATCAATTCTGAACTGAAACGAGTCGTCAGTAATTCAGTCTCACTTCCTATGTAGGTTTGTAACTAATTAGCATAATGCCAGCCTGTGGTCTTGATTGGCTGACAGCGTCTCTTAGCTCCGCCCTCAAACACTGTAGTTTATCTGAGACTGGAAGAGTTTGGTTCGTGTTGTTCATGTCGAGAAGACGCTGTTTTCTGAGATTGATACGGTAAAACCCACGCCATCGTTACTATTTGTATCACTGTGTGTCAAGAGCTGAGATTCAGATATGATAATGAGCGTTCGCTTTCTGACCAATCAGAGCAGAGCAGCTCTCAGAGAGGCGGGGCTTAGAGAGCCTGAATCTTTATCGAAGCGTTTCAGACACTGAGAGAAAAGAGCTGAAGCTGCGGTGGAGATTATGAGGAGAATAAAGTGTTTCTGATCTTGGATGAATGTGAACCTGTTGTAGGAGAAAACAAAACATTAGGAGCCTTTTATATAGTAGAATAGGGGAACTTTAAAGGAATAGTTCACTTAAAAATAAAATTTCTGTCATCATTTATCACCCTCAAGTTGTTTCAAATCTGTAGGAGTTTCTTCTGCTGAACACAAAAGAAGATATTTTGAAGAATGTTGGAAAGCAGAGAGTTGACAAAGGAACAAAAATACTATGGAAGTCAATGGGGTCCATCAACAGTTTAGTTACCGACATTCTTCAAAATATCTTCTTTTGTGTTCAGCAGAAGAATGAAACTCATACAGGTTTGAAACAACTTGAGGGTGAATAAATGATGACAGAATTTTCATTTTTAAGTGAACTATTCCTTTAAAATCCTGTTTGTTACCTCAGTTCAAAAACCAATTCAAATTTAGTTTGACTGCAAAACTGCAACAGAGTCCCATTTTGATTCCATGTTGTTGACTTTAAAGCAGTCAAAAAGGTTAAAGAGGACAAAATCCTTTTGACATTTTCACGGAGAAACATTCAGATTTGTGTTTCCTAAGGGTCATAAATCGCCTGAATGCCCTCCGGACGGCCTTGAACCCGCGTTCCCAGAGGAACAATGTGCATCTATCCTGGCTGACTGTGTGAATGTGTGTGTGTGTGTGTGTGTGTGTGTGTGTGTGTGTGTGTGTGTTTGGCCTCGGGCCCGTATATTATCAGAGATTAATCACATTATCAGCAGCAGCTGTATAAATGCATGTCCTCGATCCTACAGGAAGAGGAAGTTCTTACAGTAAGCAGGGATTGGCTGAAGGTCTCGAGGCCAAACTACTATAATGGTTTCAGAAGGAAACAGTGAGTTCAGAACCGTGACCGAGTGCTAATTTCTCCGTCAAACGTGTGTGTGTGTGTGTCAAGGCCAAAACGGGACTCTTCCAGAATCAGAATAACATAAAACTGCAACTGACACCCGGTTGAGCCGCTTTGAGAGGATTTGCTTTGCTGAAAACACTATTTCATTGAAAGGAGCTTCTGATTTGTTCAGTCTTGCGTTTCGGGGGCGTGATGGGAACAATCATCAGGTTTTAATGAGCAGGACACGTCTCCTTCTGTTAGATGCGGGTAAATGGAGCTTAAAAAACTTGCTTTTCACTACATGAAAGCAAAATTTTTTTACTTTTTTTTAACCCTAATGGAGCAACGCATTTTGTGGGAGAATAAATCATTAAAGTGGTTTGTTCGAGTTAAAAGACACCCAGTATTGATTTAAATACTTCAGTAAAGTCGTGTTTTACACACTAAGTTAATACTTGTTCAAAGTAGCTATTAGTAGAAGTAGATTTTATGGTAACACTTTATAATACTGTTCCTTCATTAATGAATAACTACACAGGAACAAATGAGTAACGCACTATTAAGGTGAAAAAGACGTACAATTAAATGTATTAAAAATGTACTTGAGTATGTTTTTAGTACAATACAAATATACTTTAATGCATTTTTAATACATTTAACAGTACGTCCTTCTAAAGGAACTATTAATTATTTGGATCAGTATCTAAAGTAAAAACAC
>JAVALU010001455.1:295000-300000 GCA_030770095.1 Gila robusta | reverse complement strand
ACTTTTTCCAGCTCACGTGCCAAAGTAAAACCATCCACAGAAACCTCAGGAACGTGTGTGTGGAGTTACTGTAACTCTCTCGGCCTTTTCCTGGGGTTCGAGATCTCTGTGCATCAATGCAGTAAATGCAGTAAAACTTCATTAATCTGACACTTTGAGGCTATTCTAGACTAGATGTTTCTACTAATATTAACACTTTTCCATCTACTCCAATATTAAAGGTCCAGGATTGAGCAAAATTAACCATTGAAGAATTTGTTGAGTGTGAATGTGAATTAAACTGTAAACAACATTGAAATAAAGTTGAACTGGAACAGAAGTTGTACTGAACTGTAATTAAAATAAATTTGCATGTGATGCATACTGAGAATCTATCTATCTATTAGGCTAGGGATGCATAGATATGTAAATTCTGGCCGATACCGATAACCGATAGTTCTCTACATTTGAGAGCCGATAACGATAATTCTCTACATTTGAGAGCCGATAACCGATAATTCTCTACATTTGAGAGCCGATAACCGATAATTCTCTACATTTGAGAGCCGATAACTCTCTACATTTGAGAGCCGATAATTCTCTACATTTGAGAGCCGATAACCGATAATTCTCTACATTTGAGAGCCGATAACTCTCTACATTTGAGAGCCGATAACCGATAATTCTCTACATTTGAGAGCCGATAACCGATAATTCTCTACATTTGAGAGCCGATAACTCTCTACATTTGAGAGCCGATAACCGATAATTCTCTACATTTGAGAGCCGATAACCGATAATTCTCATTTGAGAGCCGATAACCGATATATTGGCCGATAAATCTAAATGCAAATTTTGATAGCCTGAATACAAAAACAAAAGGCTCACGATTAAAAGCCAATGTCCCAAACACTTCAACATAACTCAAACATACAATACAGCCTAGTTTGAACCAGTGTAAGATTCCTTATCTTTTTAAATTAATTTTACACTCTTATGGCCAGCTTTATTTATTAAAAAATGGTAAAACTTTATAATGAGGTTTCATTTTGTTGGCATTAGTTAACATGGACCAACAATTAATAATAAGTTAATAGACAATAAGTTAATTATTTTAATCAAACCGTATTGTTGAGGAAAATAGTACGAGAACAAAAAAGTGCTAGTTATTAATAATAATGCATCACTGTTTTTGAAAAATTTTTTAACATTTTTAATATTACAGTAATAGTAAACATCTTTAATATTAGGCTTACTGTTTCAAATGACATCAAAGGACAATTCCGGCCAAAAATTAACCCAGGGCTAAATAACACATGGGTAGCGAGTCGACCATTCTCTGGGATGCGTTTTCATGATAATCGAATGTTCCCAGTTTTAACGTTAGTTTTAGTTTAACCACAGATTAGCTTATAACGCTAGTGTATGGGGCATCGAATAAGTAAAAATAAAAAATCGCTAGTTAATACCACTAACAAGGCTCAAAATAGCCCCACACTAACACGCTAGCATAATGAGGGTCTCTACCTGCAAACCGAAGCATTGAGAACTTTGTAAGTGTACAGACAGTTTAATAAGAAGATACTTTATAAAGACAGTACACTTCGCGTATACAAGCAGGAGCCATCTTTGGAAAACAGTCTCGACCATTCGAACCACGAACGCCGTGCTACGTGCTGGTCGATAGTCACAGTTCAGCTCACGTAGCACGGCGTTCGTGGTTCGATTATAATTGTAATTATGCTAGCGTGTTAGTGTGGGGCTATTTTGAGCCTTGTTAGTGGTATTAACTAGAGATTTTTATTTTTACTTATTCTAGGCCCCATACACTAGCGTTATAAGCTAATCTGTGGTAAAACTAAAATTAATGTTAAAACTGGGTACATTCGATTATCATGAAAACGCATCCCAGAGAACGGTCGACTCGCTACCCATGTGTTATTTAGCACTAAGTTCATTTTTGGCCGGAATTGTCCTTTAATCAACTCAACGGTTGCTGAAGAATGCAACTAAACCCAAAGAATTTACAACTTTTTATTACAATAGTGTATACAATGCTTTTAATGTTTTGCATTGCTGTTTGATCGCGCTGAAGAGAACGAGCACAGAGAAACTGCATATGTGAGATTAATCAGATATTTATATTACATAAACTTAATATTATGATTGCTGAAGCGAACTGACTGTGCTGGTCCCGAAGGCTTGACTCCGTCACGCTGAAACACCGGCGAACAATAATTCACAACATTATTTTACAGTCGTGTTCATATTGTAATGTTATGAAGCCTGTGTGACAGATTTGTGTTGCACTGAACATATCTTCCTTGTCGAAGTGATTCGTGGGATGCAGTGGTGTAAAGCAAAGCAAAAGCTTTTGGTAATATAGTGCAATTCAAACAGCCGATCTTAAACCCTTAATGCAATATATATTTGAGTAAAACGCAACAACAAAAATGGATGGAAGGATTATAATAATAATGATTCTACCAACACAACACAAGTTCACAATAGTCCATATTCAATAGATTAAAGTAATTTATGATCAGTTGAGCTGTTAAACAATGTCTCATCTTCTATCAAAGAGATGTTTTATTGCTAAATGTTTTAATTATTAGTTTCTCTACAGTTTTGAGATTAAGTTTTTCTCAGTCGCTTTGCTGCATTTCTCACATCACTATTTACATTTGCACAACAGTTAGTTAGTAGCAGTTTCTCATTCCTTCCAACAAACTGCAAATGCTTTTGGACACATCAACTGCTTTCATACAACTCTCTGCTGTTTTATAACATTATCATTTGCTTATGTCATGTCAGTCAAAATTAACTATACTTATGAATGCTGAATAGTCATTCTATATAAAACTAATAGTCCTTGAGTCATCACATACAAAAATGTTGAACTAGTTGTCAAAATCTGTCAAGCTAATTTTACACATTTTTTATCTTTTTTTTCCTGAAAATGTCTCCTAAATTGAACAGTTTCTCTCCGGTGAACCTGTGTGTCCAGACAGAGAGGAACGTCTGGATGATGAATGATTTACAGTATTATATATGTTGTATGTTCAGTGCCAGTATGTACTGCAATATTGTGTACAGTTGTGCACAGTTCTACACAAAGGGAGTTTATGTTTGTTGTAAATAAGGGTGTATTTTTTCTTTTGCACAATGCTGTGAACAAATTAGAATTGCAAAGAGCATATGCAGTAAAAATGTGAAACATACATATTCAGTGTCTTATACTGTTACCTCACTAAATACAGTAATGTGTAACTTTACTGTAGTTTTCAAATGGCAGTGCGAATAGTATATAGTGCTGTCTTGAGCATTTCCAGGTAGTGTCACCAAGATCTGACTTTTTTGCATTGGAAAACATTTACAGAGTAAACTCATAATGAAAACATGACAAAGACATTTGACTATCTTGTTCATAAACAATGGTGTCAGGACTTTTCATCTTGATGACACTGACACTTTCATTGACATGAATACTTGCTTTTGAGGAATGATCTCTCCATTCTGAGCAAGTGACACGCTTTTGCAGGTTATCAACTAGGTTTTGCATTTGGACTAATTGTTTTGAGAACTGCATTAACTGTTGTGCAAATGTAAATAGTGATGTGAGAAATGCACCAAAGCGACTGAGAAAAACTGTAAAATGACAGAAATGAATGGTTTTAAAAGAGTGTTTCACTCGTCAGACCGGCCGTACCTTCGGCCCAGGAATAAGAGCGTGTGTGTGTTTCGTCTGCTGGAGTTTGAGATGTGTGTGTGCTAATGGAGCTCGTGTTTAGACTGGGACGCCACATTTCTTTGCTTTCATTACGAGCCGCAGCATTTGAGACTTTATGACTCCAACAGGCTTTTCCCAAGAAATCTGGCATTGAGCTTTCTGGACAAAAGGGAAAAATACATCAAATATCAGTAAATCACTGCGATTATAATCAATAAAGCTGGGTTAAAGTGGCTGTGCTATCAGCTGACCCAAGTTCTGTTTTCTGCACTGCTTAACGGATAAATAAATTAACGTTAAGTAAAATTGAATAGTCAAACCCTTCTTGCACTAGACATGCTGGTTTCAGCCTCATCTTATATATGAAACAATTCAATTCCCTGTAGATGTCGCTTTTTTTGTTGCAGAAATAAACGGTGCCATGCAGAATATAACGTGTAATTATATACTATACAAAAATGTAATCAAGTAGAGTCAAAGTTATTCATACCCTAGTGTAAAATAAATATACCAAAATGTATTTATAATACATTTATTTTCTGCTAAGAATACTACAAATACATTTACATATTTACGTACTTAATATAAATACCCTGCAGTTGTACTGTTAGTATACTAAACTGAAATACTTTACTGAGTCTGCTTTTGTACTTAATGACCTTTAGTTATCTGGAAATAGTGCTAAAAATCGACTAAAGATATACTTGATTGTGCTAAAGTGAAACTATTGCAAGTTTACTTTAGAAACACTTTAAATATCCTTAATTTAAAGACTGATATTATACAGAGATCAATATATTAGTGCTCCAAATAAAGTTTAATTATATTTATATCAGTAAGTCTCAAGCGATATGTCAGTAAATATGTTAATGGATTAGTAGTATACTTAGTATGAAATAAATGTATTTTAAATTCATTTTGGTATATTTATTTTCCACTAGAGTATCTTTGATAGTTAAATTACAAAGTTGCCAAAAAGATACTTTAAGTACTGTAAATTTATATTTCCTCAAATGCTTTACAGAAGGGGACGCATCTCCTCCAGTGTAAACAGCTAAAGTTTTTTAATGTATAAATGTTTTGTTTTAAATCAAACCTTCTAAAAGGTCATGTGTATGATGCCTATAACCAAATAATGCTAAGAATGTTAAGTTATGAAAACATTATTTATGAATGATCCCTGAACAGTCCAGTTTTTTAAACGTTTTAAAGACTTTAAAGTATCGCTATAATCAGTAAATGTATCTCTTAAAACTCATCTTTGATCACCAAAATTACATATTTAAACAAA
>JAVALU010001455.1:285000-292500 GCA_030770095.1 Gila robusta | reverse complement strand
ATGGATGTTAAAGAGTCCATCAATGCCAAAAAAGAAGCTTTATTTTTCAGTGTGACTCTGATGATTCGTCATTCACAGTTTATTTGAGTATATAAAAATGGAAACATCAGCGGGAAGTTCATCTTCTGAGGGGTATAAATCAAAATCAAAACTTGTTCTCAGCAAGAAAATCAGCTAACTCCATTTCCCCCCCATTAAAAAGTGCAGAAACTATTTTAACAGATTCAAATAACCTTTAAACTGCAGGTTGAAAACCAACTAATTAATCATAACTCCACTTGCCGACTGCAGCTGTCAGTACAGTACGCAGTTAATATGATACAGGACGAAATCTATCACATAACTAACCAGGTTTGATTCATTACCCGGAAGTTACAGTATAATTGTATGAAAGTATTTTCTCAACCAGCTCAAATCTGAGAGCCGTCTGGCACTAAACCAGCTTCGTGTGGAATTAGACGGTTTTAAGGCCCACAAAATTGCAAGTTGTTAACAGACTTCTCATCCACGTTCAGATCACATGACTGCTCGTTACGGTCATTATAAGTGATATATTCCTGTGGAAATTCACGCTTTCCTGATGTAGCATTTTATTGTCGTGTCCTTTCTGAGGATCAGATATCTAAAGTTCAAATACACACAATCCATTTAAACTGCAGTTATGAAACATTTTGAGATCAGCACTGAAGGATCCAGATGTCATCAGATCTTTAAGCTTTCCGCACGTGAAAACGGATCAGCAAAGTTATTTGGAGCAGAGACAACCATAATAATACATTTGACTTTGTCATCATTACTGGGTGATTCTGTGTTTTTGAACAATTCACTTGAATGAATGATTCAATGACTCACTTATACAGACTTTATTTGTTTCATTACTGGATGAATCAACTTTTTGAATGAATCCCTTGAATGAATGATTCAATGACTCACTCAAATAGACTTCACTTGTTCCATTACTGGATGAATCAGCGATTTTGAACAAATCTCCTGGATGAATGATTCAATGACTCACTCAGACTGTCATCAGATCTTAAAGGGATAGTTCACCCAAAAATGTAAATTCTGTCAGTATTTACTCTCCCTCATGTTGTTCAACCCCGTAAGACCTTCGTTCATCTTCAGAACACGAATTAAGATATTTCTGATTAAATCTGAGAGCTGGATCACTCCTCCATAGGCTTCTAAGGGATTGACACTTTTCCCCGAAAAGTTGTTAAAGACATTGTTAAAATAGTCAATAAACAAACAAAAATAACGACTTTATTTCAGCTATTCATTTCCTTCTCTGTGGGCTCGAGTGAGTTAGCGTAGTGTGATAGCGTAGAGCTACGTCACACGTAGGCTCACTATTGGCCGACGCTGGTCATGTGTGTGATGCGTGTGACGTACAACACAGAAGCGCTGCGCTGTTACACTAGTGAACTCACTCGAGGCCCACAGAGAAGGAAATCAATAGTTGAAATAAAGTCGTTATTTTTGTAGTTTTTTGCGCACAAAAAGTATTCTCGTCGCTTGATAAACTTAAGATTGAGCCACTGTAGTCACTTGGACTATTTTAACGATGTCTTTAATAACTTTTCAGAGAAACAAGTGTCAATCGCTTAGAAGCCTATGGAGGAGTGATCCAGCTCTCAGATTTAATCAAAAATATCTTAATTTGTGTTCCGAAGATGAACGAAGGTCTTACGGGGTTGAACAACATGAGGGAGAGTAAATACTGACAGAATTTACATTTTTGGGTGAACTATCCCTTTAAGTAAGCTTTCCGCAAGTGGAAACGGAGCAATAAAGTGAATTGGAGCAGAACTGACCCGAGAGGACCGTTCACCTAAAACAAAGACACCCATAATAACAAATCTTCAACAAGTCAACAGCAGGATTTAGTCTGGATTATTGCGCGTGTAAAGAGGAAGCGTGCTCGTGTGTCAAACGCTCGGCTGTATCAGGTTACGCTGCTAACAATTACATTCAGACTCGCACCGGACGTGAAGAATTCTGTGTTTTGTCTTCTGATGGATCTTTTGACTTTCTCAGGGATGTTCAGCTGCTGTGACTTCCAGACAAATGAAAGATTGAGAGAGAGAGAGAGAGAGAGAGAGAGAGAGAGAGAGAGAGGAGAGAGAGAGAGAGAGAGAGAGAGAGAGAGAGAGAAAGAAAGAGAGAGAGCATACTAGCATGCATACTACTACATCTGCAATGCATGCATATAAAAATGACTAGAATAGCATGCAATAATATCTGGATGGCCTCCTACATTTGTGAGAATGAGCAGAATAAAGCACACTGTGTGACTGGATCACATTTCTATCACAATCTCACTGCAAAACAGTGTTTTTATGTGACAAACTGGATTAAACATGCAGCGTAACGTACTGCTTTTTACAAAGTTTTGCAGTTGCATTGCATGATATGTTTCAATACTTTAACGCATATGGAGAGGACTTGACAAGCACAGTTATTTTGGTTATGGGTTTTTTTAGACGAGAAAGGAATATTCAAGAGCGAGCGGCTTTGGGTCAGGAAGAAAAAGACTTTAAATCTGCTAATATTAGTCCACTTTCTTGAGCATAGAGTTTAAAAACTAAACTTCATCGTGATTTGATGGGCTTATGCACAGAAACAACAGTAGCACGAACAGCTTCTTGAACGGATGATCATTTGCATCTCGTTTTCTTGTGTAAAGATGAATACGGACAGACAGAAACACACGCTTCTCTCTTCTTTAAAGTCTCGTTTCGTGGTCAATTTCTGGCTGATCCTTCCCTCCAGAATGACATCACTTCCTGAATGGATGAGTTCACTCGATCGGCTCACACTACTTATATTTATTCATTTAGCAGCACTGTGATATATAAGCTACGGTACTAGAGCTGCCTGATTCTGGATAAAGTGACAATCACAACTTTTTTGTTTCAAACCGAGATCACGATTCTCTCATGATTCTGAATGATATGTAGTTTAATAGAGGTTTAGATTTGTTTTTCAAAGCCTTCTGCATGAAATGGACATTATTTGCCTCTTAAACACACAGTATTACCCTGATAGATTTACTGAACCCAACAGTTACAGTGAGATATACCTCAACACACAAACTGGAGACAAACAAATGTTAATTCAGTAAAAATATGAACCATATGACAGCTAACTAACAATAGCTGTGTTTCCATACGAAGTTTGCAAATTTAACTTATGCACAATATTGCATAAAACAGCGTTTCCATCCCATGTGATCAAGTGAACAGAATCATCACTTCCTGGGAAAATTTGGCATAAAATATCAGTAATAAACTGTAAGTTTCTGGAGTCGGGCTGTTTTCTCCTCCATCATAAACGAACGTGTCTCGAGCGTCAGACGAAACACAATAAACGCTGTCATGTTCTGTAGCGTTCGGGAACACACTCGTGTGTGTGAGACGCTTCTGGAGGGAATTAAACACAATCACACACTTCGACTTTCAGAAACACCAAACCAACATTAGAGAAGCTGCGACGCCATTGGTCCGCTGGTTACTCCAGTTATCCAATCACAGCGGACGCTGAGCCAAAGTCACATGAGTTTATTGAGGGATTTATTCAGTAAATGTGTTTCCGTCATAGTTTATGCACGTCTTATTATCGGATAAAAAAATATCCGCCTCAATTGAGCGCATCCGCTTTTTATGTGCATGTTTAAAATGTATTCACATCTTAGCGTTTCCGTTTAGTGTTTTTTATGTGATATCCCAAAATGCACATATAAATAAGTGGCAATTGTCATTTTTTAATAATGTGCATAATTATTTCAAGCTGCAATGCATGCTGGGAACTTAGAATTGTTTGTTTTGGAGTCAATTCTAAAAGTTGGAACAATTTTTAAACTACAAAAATGACTTTTTCCTCTGTGCTTTTTTTTTTTTTTTTCAGAACGAATATCTAAACACTCTTAAATCAAGATACATTTACTGGAGAAGCGAAATAACTTCAGAAATGATCAGAAAAAAATCTTAATTCAAAGGGAAAACAAGATTATTGTGTTTTGCACACTTAAACACCAGTCAATTCTTCTTAGGAAAGTGTAAAACTTCAGTTTAGCATTGAACGTTCCTGTCGGGGTGAATGAATCCGAACTGATCGATTCCAGTGTTAATCGGAGTATCCTGAAAATCCTGCGTTTGCACTTGTTTCCCTGCGGATCCTGTTAACAAACTCCATTTGATCGGTTCTGCCGCATGACGCTTTTATGAGCGCCGGGTCACTCGTGTTTCCACCGGAGTTAATCTTTCATTTGTCTTTCTGAAATCTCTCCACCGACGGCAGGGAATAACACTCATCCATAAAGAATCATTTGCTTCCCAGATGTTTGATCAAAATGTCTGCCAAGCGCAAACCTC
Source organism: Gila robusta (assembly GCA_030770095.1). NCBI lineage: Eukaryota > Metazoa > Chordata > Actinopteri > Cypriniformes > Leuciscidae > Gila > Gila robusta. The sequence continues at coordinate 288,127 of JAVALU010001455.1, read as the reverse complement.
AGTGTGTTTGATTGTGGCTCTTCCAAACACAACACATATGCAGATCAGATCTCCTGCAGGAGAAACCGGGATCACGTTCACGTCCAACACCAGCTGAGCCACTCCACAACACTGCGTTTCCAAGAGAATAAAACATTACAGATTGTTTGTGTGATTCTGCCTGGAAGAGTTTGGGAATGACGGATCGTATAACTCTCGAACTCGATCCAGAGACGTGTGACATCATCAGCTGGACTCGATCCAACAGTTCGGGTTAGAAACGTGTTCACACACGTCCACACTGGACACTGGTTTAACTTTAGCCTGACACTGGTTTAACTTTATCCTGACACTGGTTTTTATCCTGACACTGGTTTAGCTTTAGCCTGACACTGGTTTAACTTTATCCTGACACTGGTTTAACTTTAGCCTGACACTGGTTTAACTTTAGCCTGACACTGGATTAGCTTTAGCCTGACACTGGTTTAACTTTAGCCTGACACTGGATTAGCTTTAGCCTGACACTGGTTTAACTTTAGCCTGACACTGGATTAGCTTTAGCCTGACACTGGTTTAACTTTAGCCTGACACTGGATTAGCTTTAGCCTGACACTGGATTAACTTTAGCCTGACACTGGTTTAGCTTTAGCCTGACACTGGTTTAACTTTAGCCTGACACTGGATTAACTTTAGCCTGACACTGGTTTAACTTTAGCCTGACACTGGATTAGCTTTAGCCTGACACTGGTTTAACTTTAGCCTGACACTGGATTAACTTTAGCCTGACACTGGTTTAACTTTAGCCTGACACTGGATTAGCTTTAGCCTGACACTGGTTTAACTTTAGCCTGACACTGGTTTAGCTTTAGCCTGACACTGGTTTAACTTTAGCCTGACACTGGATTAACTTTAGCCTGACACTGGTTTAACTTTAGCCTGACACTGGATTAACTTTAGCCTGACATTGGTTTAACTTTAGCCTGACACTGGATTAACTTTAGCCTGACACTGGTTTAACTTTAGCCTGACACTGGTTTAACTTTAGCCTGACACTGGATTAGCTTTAGCCTGACACTGGTTTAGCTTTAGCCTGACACTGGTTTAACTTTAGCCTGACACTGGTTTAACTTTAGCCTGACACTGGTTTAACTTTAGCCTGACACTGGATTAGCTTTAGCCTGACACTGGATTAGCTTTAGCCTGACACTGGTTTAACTTTAGCCTGACACTGGTTTAACTTTAGCCTGACACTGGTTTAACTTTAGCCTGACACTGGTTTAGCTTTAGCCTGACACTCGTTTAGCTTTAGCCTGACACTCGTTTAGCTTTAGCCTGACACTGGTTCAACTTTAGCCTGACACTGGTTCAACTTTAGCCTGACACTGGTTTAACTTTAGCCTGACACTGGATTAGCTTTAGCCTGACACTGGATTAGCTTTAGCCTGACACTGGTTTAGCTTTAGCCTGACACTGGATTAACTTTAGCCTGACACTGGATTAGCTTTAGCCTGACACTGGATTAACTTTAGCCTGACACTGGATTAACTTTAGCCTGACACTGGTTTAGCTTTAGCCTGACACTGGTTTAGCTTTAGCCTGACACTGGTTTAGCTTTAGCCTGACACTGGATTAACTTTATTCTGACACTGGTTTAACTTTAGCCTGACACTGGTTTAACTTTAGCCTGACACTGGTTTAACTTTAGCCTGACACTGGTTTAACTTTAGCCTGACACTGGATTAACTTTAGCCTGACACTGGTTTAACTTTAGCCTGACACTGGATTAACTTTAGCCTGACACTGGTTTAGCTTTAGCCTGACACTGGTTTAACTTTATTCTGACACTGGTTTAACTTTATTCTGACACTGGTTTAACTTTAGCCTGACACTGGTTTAACTTTAGCCTGACACTGGTTTAGCTTTAGCCTGACACTGGTTTAGCTTTAGCCTGACACTGGTTTAACTTTATTCTGACACTGGTTTAACTTTATTCTGACACTGGTTTAACTTTAGCCTGACACTGGTTTAACTTTAGCCTGACACTGGATTAACTTTAGCCTGACACTGGATTAACTTTAGCCTGACACTGGATTAACTTTAGCCTGACACTGGATTAACTTTAGCCTGACACTGGATTAACTTTAGCCTGACACTGGATTAACTTTAGCCTGACACTGGATTAACTTTAGCCTGACACTGGTTTAACTTTAGCCTGACACTGGTTTAACTTTAGCCTGACACTGGTTTAATGGTTCAGATGTGAAACATGTTTCAGCTCCTCCAGACTTGAATCCAAATCAAACAGGAGTCTCGCTCGAGGCGTTCAGGAGCGGCAGTGTTTTCATAGCAGGAGCGACATTAAATCAAGCGGGTCAGACGTCCGGTCGTTACGAGTCCCTGAACACACACACACTTACAGACACACACCCTCAATCACACTCTCTCACACACACACACACACACGCTCTCTAAAACCTGCTGTTGTGCTGAGCTGAAAACATACATACAGCTACTGAACTACTGACAGACCTGAAGAAACACTCACATGCACACACTTACACTCACGCACACACTCAATCACAGTCCCTGAGCGCACGCTCTCTATAAAACTCCCACACACACACACACACACTTACACTCCCACACACGCGTGTGTGTGTGTATGTGTGTGTGTATGTGTTTGTTTGTGTGTGAGTGTGAGTGTGAGTGTGAGTGTGAGTGTGTGTGTGTGTGTGTGTGTGTGTGTGTGTGTGTGTGTGAGTGTGAGAGTGTGAGAGTGTGAGAGTGTGTGAGTGTGTGAGAGTACAAAACAGGGAAAATAGTGAAGCTGAAATCTACAGTTGCAAATAGATAAAGTGCATTGAAATAAATGTGTATTTTGGACATTTTCTTTCCACTAATCTGAAAGACGTTCCAGAGGCAAAATGGACCATAATCTCAAAACGATCCAGTGCATGAAAAAAACATGTTGTGTGTAAAACATAAGAAAGTTCATCCCTCCATCAAAGCAACCAGAGAAGTAAAACTTGATTCTGAATAATTCAAGCGTTGTAATTTTGATGGAAAAACATCTGTTCCTCACAGCCGTGTGATTATTACAGACTCATTATCTTTATATCACTGCAGTGTGTGAACGTCCTCTCACACT
>JAVALU010001455.1:262500-277500 GCA_030770095.1 Gila robusta | reverse complement strand
GTTTTATTAAAATTAACCATTGGTCATCCAGTATCATGCATTTAGATGATGATAACCACAGATAAAACCAGGCATAGCCTATAACTTAGCACCTCACTATCATGGCAAAATGTAACTTTATGGTTTCTATGGTATTTGTATGAAAAACAGTAGCCTAAATACATTATTAAATACTGTAATTATATTCCATTAGTCATTTAATACATAATAATATAATACAATTCAATATGTATATCCCACATTTCATGGTGCAGTTAATATTACTAGGCTAACGTTAGTAAATCCATAGTAAATGGATTCATTATCAATTCAGATTCTGACTGTATCGTTGCGCACAGTGTTTCTCCTGTTTGTCAGCGCTGTTTCATCTGCCTTTAAACTGGTTTAAATCACTGAGACATTTGTGTTCTTCGCTGAATTCAAGCGCTTCTCACTGGATCTCGTGAGCGAGACGATCAGAGTAAGTTAAACGCGTCTGCTCTCGTGAGCTCGTGCTGCACTGCCGTTTGGACTTTGAGCCGAGCGGATAAATGGTCCGTGTGGCGCGCGGTTCAAATGAGTTTCGTTCCGCTTTTGCGCATAAACATTATCGAACATTTATCGAACTCTTGATATCGTTTTATCGAGAAAAATTGTATCGCGATAATTATCGTTATCGTTTTATCGCCCAGCCCTAATTTGATGTAACATTTTCATTCATCCTTGCAACAAACTGATTTGTAGCTAGGATACAATGGATTAATCTCCAATTGAGATCACCACACCTCTTAGGAATTGGAGGTTTATACAAAAGTCTCCAAGATGGAAAAATATCATCAGATATAGAGAGATGAGATCTCCATTTAGTATCAACTTTTCCTTTCAATTGACCCATATGTAAAGTTTTAACACATATGTGATACAATATTTTTTTCCCTATACAATCAAAAACCAATTTTCCATAACCCTTTAATAAGGAAACACAACCTGAGTCATCAATACCACATTCTTTAGGAAACACCTTTAACTGAGGAAAGTTCAGCCATACAACACCATCCTCCAAAACATGATTAACAAAGTGATCAAATGAGAGGAAAGGAGGATTTAAAACCCCTAACAAATCCTTCTATAATTCTAAGAGAGTTCAAGCCAATTTGATCAGCAATTGACTCTGAAGTTCTCCATTGGCCTCTACTTAAATCAATCAAATCAATAACTTTAGTGACACCAGTATTCAAAAATCTATTGATTAAAGAGTGAGATACATTTGATGGAAGCTCAAAAAGAGGATTAAAAAAAATAGGTTCTTCCACACCATAATGCTCCTCAACAGTTCTTGATATTTCAAACAAGTCCCATGATTTGAGCACTGAGACATAGAAACTAAAAGACAAATCAGAAAACTTTTTAACAAAAGTTTTCTTCATTAGGAATAATTGTTTGTCAATACCTATTCCACCAATATCTTTAAGTATAGATCTCCCAAAAAACACCCAGGGCACATCATTTGAACTATACAATAGTTTCTGCAATGTTTGCATCCTCATTGCCAAGATCTTTGACTCCAGATGTATGAGCCCTTGACCTCCCTCTGCCACTGGAAGGTAAAGGACTCCTGGAGGAAGCCAATGACATCCATCCCAGAAAAAATTAACCAATACCTTTTGAACACTTTTAAGCAAGTCTTTAGGAGGGTCTAGAACAGTAAACTTATGCCACAACATTGAGGCAATTAAGTTATTAATGACCAAGCATCTTCCTCTAAAAGAAAGCTGCGAAAGTAGCCATCTCCATCTCTGAAGTCTACCATTAACACGATCAACTAATGCCTCCCAATTCTTCTTTTCATATTGATCATTCCCGAAGTAAACCCCAAGCATTTTGAATCCATCCCTGCCCCATTTACACTGTTTTGCCAATTTTGGAGGTACAAGAATCTGCCAATCACCCAGCAAAAAAGATGTACATTTTCCCCAATTAATGCAAGCAGATGATGCTTTTTGAAAATTATTTAAACAAGATGTTAACCTGTTAATATCCTCAGAATTTTTTATAACTATCGTTACATCATCCGCATAAGCAGTAAGTTTAATGGGGGCAATTTCAGGGGAATCAGGAATAGAAACACCACATAACTGTTTCCTAAGCATAATTAAAAACGGTTCTATAGACATCGCATACAGAAGGCCTGATAGGGGACAACCTTGTCTTATGCCTCGAGTTACTGAAAAAGATCTAGTCAAAGATCCATTAATCTTAAGCATACTATTAATATCACTATACAGCAGCTTAATACAAGATACAAAGTATGGACCAAATCCAAAAGCTTCCAGAGTCTTAAACATGTAGTGGTGGTCTACTCGGTCGAAAGCCTTCTCCTGGTCCAAAGAAAGCAAACCAATGTCCAACTTGTGTCTTTTTGCAATAGTAATGATGTCTCTCACCAAGAATAAATTGTCAAAAATTGACCGTTTGGGGATGCAAAAAGTTTGATCCACGTGGATTATGGTTGCCATATGTTGTTTGAGTCTGTTAGTCAATGTTTTTGACAAGATTTTAAAATCAACACACAACAGTGAAACTGGTCTCCAGTTTTTTAGGCATCCAAGGTCTCCTTTTTTGGGGATCAATGTTAACATTGCTCTCCGGCAACTTAAAGGCAGAGTCCCTCCATTAATGCATCCCAAAAGGACATCATACAAATCTTGGCCCATTAGTTTCCAAAAGGATTGGTAAAATTCCACTGAAAGTCCATCCAACCCAGGTGACTTCCCGAGGCTCAACTCCTGAACAGCCTGTGAAACCTCAGAGAAGGTTAAAGGATTGTCAAGCTTTATCCTTTCGTCCTCTGAAATGTTTGGCAAATCCTGTAAAAATTGGTCTGCTGTTGAGTCATCACACTGGTCAGAACAATACAAGTCCTCATAAAAAGAAATTGCACGAGACTGAATCTCTTGTTGATCAGTTGTCACTCGGCCATTTGGAAGTTTCAATTGATGAAATTGTTTTTGCTCCTTTGGCTTTTTTTCGAGTCCAAAAAAAAAAGTGGTGGGAATGTCCATTTCATTAAGTTGGGAAAATCTAGTTCTTAAGAAAGCAAATTTTCCTCTTTCCTCCAACAGATTTTTCAGCAGAAGCTTACTCTCTGTGATGTGATCAACAGAAGTTAAGTCATCACGAACATTTCTGACGCTTTGTTCAAGGATGCTTTGTTCGAGAATCTTCATTTCTTCTTTTAAGCTTCCGATACTTTGTGCAGTATATTGTTGGCAAAAGATCTTTATATGGACTTTGCCGATATCCCACCATTGACTTAATGACTGAAATCTATTTCTCTCTTCTCTCCAAGATTCCCAGAAAAGATTGAAAAATTTAAGAAAATTGTGATCTTGTAAAAGCCTATTATTGAAATGCCACTGTGATTTATAGATTTTAGAAGAAACAACAGAAACAGATTTTGAACAATAATGGTGATCAGAGAGAAAGGAAGGAGAAATACAACTATTAAAAAACCTATCTCTATGTCTTTTTCTAACATAGAAACGATCCAATCTGGCTCCAGACAATCTATTTGAATTTCTCTTTAACCAAGTATATTGTCTAACCCCAGGAAAAGCCTCCCTCCATAAATCCACAAAGTCATGATAATCAATCAGGTTTTTCAAAATTCCAGCAGATAATGGATGGGGTTCATCATGATTCCTATCTAAAGATGGATTTATTGTACAATTAAAATCCCCCCCTATTACAACAACATTATCTTGAGGACACTGCAACAAAGCATCAGAAAGTTTTCCAAAGAAGAGAACACGCTCCTGACCAACACTTGGTGCATAAACATTAAAGAAAGTATAATCAATTTCACCAAGAGTAATATCTACTCGCAAAATTCTACCAGGCATAATTTCTAGCATTACTGGTTGGTTACCAATACGAGACGAAAAGAGCATGGCAACACCTGCACTTAGATTTGTTCCATGACTCAATAAAGTATTGCCCTTCCAATCTCTAACCCAGTGTGCCTGATTTTGTAAGTCTGTATGGGTTTCTTGAAGCAAGATTATATCAGCTTTTTTAAAGATTAAATAATCAAATAAAGCAGCTCTCTTTGCTGTGCCCCGGCAACCATTAATATTAAATGTCCCGATGTTTAAGAATGTCATGTGGTAAATAAAAAAGGGGCAAAAAAAACCCAGAAAGATAAATGCATGGGGAATCATGACTATATATTATTATTTCTTATGACAGATCTTCAATTTTTGCTTAACAGCACTCATGTGTTTCTTAAGTCTGTAACGTTTGGGCTGGTCAATTTCCTCAAGTGTAGCTTTTCTCATAGCCATAGAAACAGATTCAACAAAAAGTTGTAAATCAGGAAAAAAAGTCTCTAGTTTAGGTCTTCGCTGGTTGAATGTGGCATCAAGGAAATTAGTAATCTGCTGAACAGAATAATGAGACTTCAGTTTAAAACTGGAGGCTTTCCCTTCAGAATTTCCTTGAGAATTCGTCTCAGTCACACCCGTTTCATCCGATGTGGCACTGTCAGCACTATCATAATCAATCGACTGAGATTCACCTTGTTCTAGCTCTAGTGGTGAGTCTATGATATTCTGTGACAAATTTCCAACCAACATTTGAGTCTCCCTCGCAAACTTAATCTGTCCATCAGAATCATCCAATTCATTTTTTTCCGCAGTCACTATTACAGAGTCATTTCCAACTCTATCATTCAAATGTGCATCTGTATCAACAGAATGTTCATTTGTACTCACATTGCTTAGTGACTCAAGTACAATTTGATGTTCTCTATCACCAGACAGAGTCATCGTTTCAACTGGCTCTTCATTTTTTCCCCTGATGTTCTCACCCACACTATGGTTTTCTGTAGCTGGAGTTACTTGCTGTACATTAACATTAGCAGGTTCATCCTCATTTTCAACTACACTCACAGCCTCAACAGTCAATGGGCATGCCTGCTTTATATGTCCATATCTGCCACACTTGAAACATTTCATCGATTCTGTGCTAATAAATACTGTGTAATCCTTGCTTTGTAAAGTCATCTTTGCAGAGACATTTAAAGATTGACAATCTGCATTCAACACCATGTGTGTTTGGCGTCTAAAAGACATTATGTGTTTCATCTCAGGGTTTTTTAGGCCAAGAGGAATCATCTTTATAGGTCCGTAGCTAATTTACCGTAGCGAACAAGTAAGCGCTCTAATGAGTCGTTAGGAATGAACGGGGGTACGTTAGATAACATCACTTTCTTTGCCAGATTAGATAGCGGTAAAACTGATAAGAAAACATCCCTTACAGACAAACCACGCTCAACCAAACCGTCTACCATCGACTCCTCTTTAAGAAAAACAACAATGGCTTTATTCATTCTAGATGCCGATAAGATATTACGAGCGCCCAACTCATCTCCAATAGCATTTAAAACATCTTCAGCTGTGATTGATTCGTCCGGCATGCATTTACATCCATGCCGTGCAGTTAAAAATGAAAAACCATCTGAATGTGTCCCCATTTCAGCAGCACTTGACACGAAAAGTTCAAATTACACCCTCAAAGCGATAACAAAACCGCAAGAAAAAAAGGAGATGTAAGGAAAACTTACAGAAAAAACACCGTCAGCATTCACTCAGACGCTCACACACCTCTCGCAATCACTCATCCACGCATGCGCAAACGAAAACGAGAGAGAGAGAGAGAGAGAGAGAGAGCTCAGACTGTGTTCACACTGCACTGATGGAGAGAGAGAGAGTGAGAGAGAGAGAGAGAGAGAGAGAGAGAGAGAGAGAGAGAGAGAGAGAGAGCGAGCTCAGACTGTGTTCACACTGCACTGACGGAGAGAGAGAGAGAGAGCTCAGACTGTGTTCACACTGCACTGATGGAGAGAGAGAGAGAGAGAGAGAGAGAGAGAGAGAGAGAAACACACACACACTCGCTCTTCACCTCCTCCATCAGACTACACCCCCCACTAACCACAGCTACAGCCCCAAAACTATTGTTAAAGAAATACACACACATCTAAGGGGGCTTTTACACTGGGCTCGTTTGCTGCGGTCCGAGCCCGGGCGCGATTGTTCCCGGCGCCCCCCGCAGCGTTGGTCTGGTTTCACACTCAACTTGATTCTATCGAACTCTGGTGCGTTTGCGTGCATCTTACGTCATTGCAAACGTGCACGGCGCATGATAGAAAACACGACGCGGGTCAATATATTGTGTTTTTTATTAATTTGGTGCTATTATTCATAGCTGAGTAAACAACGCAGGTTAACTGTGTGTGTGTTTCGCATAAGCTGTCTTTCCGCTGCTTGCAAATGGACTCTTTTGAGGAGACAGTGGATTTCCATTAATTTGTTGCCCTGATTGCACGCACTATGCGCGAATACACTGCAGACTCACTCTTGCTCGTATCCAGGGTAAATCTTCATCCCTTAAGTGCGTTTTATTTAACTAAACACATCATAATCGGCTAAAACGCATGCGCAGGATACTTTACTTCCTGAACAAGTGCGCACCCGAGTCCGTGTTGCTTTCACATACACGCGAATCGCAGCACGGTTCGGGAGCAACCGAACTCAGACCACCTCCTCCAGGTAGTCTCGGGTTCGGTACCCCAGTGCGCACCCGGGTCCCATGACAGCGTTCACATTAGCGATTTTTCATGCGAACCGTGCCCCGTTCCGAACTAAACTGCCAGTGTGAAAGCCCCCTGAAAGACACCCATGATGAGTCACTAAAAGCAAGTTTTGACCTCCAAAATAAACTCCAATGTTACTCGACCCTCAACAGAACCACTAAATTGGCCAGTTATCTATTTATTAAACATTTTAAAGAAAGACAAATCCTCTCCAAATACAGATTAAGTGACCATGATCTAGAGATAGAGAGAGGAAGACATAGACAAACATGGAGAGAGAGAGAGCAGAGGATCTGTAGACACTGTGATCTACAGCACATAGAGGATGAGGAACACTTTCTGCTCTTCTGTCCCAAATATACCGATATAAGAGAAACTTTTCTGCCCAAATTTGAAGCCTTGATCCCATCATTCTATGAACTGTGTGACACTGAAAAAATGTCCTTCTTACTTGGAGAAGATGATAGTACAGCTGCACTAGCGGCTAAATATGTGCTAGCTATTCATAACGCCAGAGACAGCTAATTCTCTAGAGTGATCAAATGTATTTATTTATCTATTTATTAAGATAGATTATGTTTATTTATCTATCTATTTGCAATGCTACATATGACATGATTTATACATATATGTTTACTGTTTGTTTTATTATTTATATATAATATGTTGATGCTTTGGCAACATTGTGTTACACAGTCATGCTAATAAAGCTAATTTGAAATTGAAATTGAAATTGAATTGAGAGAGAGAGAGCTCAGACTGTGTTCACACTGCACTGATGGAGAGAGAGAGAGAGTTCCGATGACAGTTGGCAGCAAAAATATGAGCTCCTGATATCAACAACATTTTTGCCAGAAAATGTAAGTTTTTTATGACTCAACCTGTAATTATATGATTGAAAACTTAACTGTGAACAAAAGAGGCAGAAGATTTTGAAGGTAAGACCTCTGAAAACGATTAATTTTTTTGTCATCACCTAAAAACTGCATAAAAACTCAACATATCAAGCTAACTGCTAGCCAAGCTAACATTCCGTGGCAGTTAATTCAGTTGAGAACAACATGGGCCTACCTAAAGCAGAGGCATTTTTCAAAAATGAAGAGGAGCTGGAGATAATATATCCAGCAGAAGTTAAATCTACCAAAGATAAGAAAAGGATGAAAGAGATGATCCTGAGAGAGAACCCAGAGTTACTGCTGTCTGACTACAGTGGACCAGAAGACAACAGAGTCCGGTGTAACCTGCTGTTCTTCACTGAACACCCATCAGCCTGGCACACCATCCTCAGCTCTGCCATGACATGTAGAAGAAAAGGAGGCATCAGCAAAGGCAGACAACTCACTCTGGAAGGAGACAACGACACAAAGCTGATTGTGAACCTCTATCATAACGGAACTGTCATGGTCCAGGGACCAGAAACCAGCCTTAATGAATTCCAGAGGAACTTCAAAAACCTTAAAGTGGAGGTTCAGAAGATTAAGAAAGATCCTGAAGTGAAGAGAAGCACAGAAGAGGGACTCTACAACACAACGGACACAAACATTGACCCAGGCTCAAGAACTCCTCTGACAGACAGACATATCAGCACTCCTGCGTCTCCCAAGATAAAGGCCTTGAGAGACAACATCGCAGAGCTGGAGCAGGACTACTACTTGTTTAAAGAGGAAACTACCAACAACATCCACCAGCTCCTGAATATGACCAGCCATCACAGCATTCAACAACTACAACAGCTCTGCTCGGCCGTTAAACATCTGGAGGAGGCCAATCAGGAGCTGCGACAGGAGCTGAGGAGGGTGAGAGAGGAGCTGGGTAGAAGAGAACAACACGGCCACACACTGGAGAGACTGCTGGAAGAGACCAGAAACCAGCTGCACACAAAACAACATCAGCAGTGTGTCAGCACTCAAACACACAGCGCCTCCACCCCGGAACGCATCCCATCATCAGCAGTGTCAGCACACACAAAAAAGAGCTCCTTCACTCTTGAACATCAGCAGTGTGTCAGTACACCATCACTGAGCTCCTTCACTCCTGCAACCCCACAATCTCATCAAGCCCCTCAGAGGAAAGTCAGCAGCAGCATCACACCATACCGTCAACCAACTACAACACCATCCACGAGCACCGGCAGAGATCAGGCGAGTAAAGACAACATCGTCATCCTCTGTGACTCCAACGGCCACCATCTTGACCACAGACGTCTGTTTCCGGGCAGATCGGTGAAGAAGTTCTGGTGTCCCACCTCACACTCTGCTCTGAGACTGCTGCGAGAGGGAGTGCTGGGCGCACCATCACACATCATTCTTCACACCGGAACAAACGACCTCAGTGCAAGGGTGGACGTCACAAAAGCCCTGTCCAACGTGGTGAAAACAGCCAGCAGGATCTACCCCGGAGCCAAGGTCATCATCTCAACCCTTCTACCTCGCAGAGACGTCCCTCAAAGGATCATCAACACAATCAACGCGGAGATAGCCAACATCTGTGCTTCAATGCCGAGCGTTCACATAGCCAACCATCAGCGCATCACCCATGAGCATCTATATGACCGTATCCACATCCATCGAGAGGGCATGAGACTGTTCGCAAAAACCATCAAGGAGTCAGCCCTGAAACGCCCTCAGAAAACACCCCCTGAGCGCGAGTCAGTCAGACAGACGGACAGCTACGCCGCTGTAGTGGCAGGAACAGGTAGAGCTGACACCACTGACCTGATCCAGATCAAACACATGCTGCAAATTATATGTGACAATATGTTAGCTTAAATACTCATAGTGTGTCTGTCAAGAATGATCATTATTTCTTAATCACTTTTTTATTTTTATTTTTTATTTTATTTTATAATTTATTTTTTTGATTTTTTATTCAATGTGTAAAATTGACCGACTCACCATACTTCTATATATCCTCTATATTACCTTTCTAATTGATTAATTTATATTTTAAAACATGATTGGGTCATGAATTTCATACATTTTTCTGGTAAATCCAATATTCGTCAATGTCATCGTTTAAAATAACATGCTATAACATTCAGGGGATGTTCTCTTCTGCTTTTGGGGAGAAAACTACTAACCCTGATTTTGTAAATATTGTATATAGTTCAGACATAATTATATTACTTGAGACATGGTGTCGTTTAGACTCCAAAATCTGCACTCCTCCAAACTACAGAGAGCTACGAATCCCTTCAATCAAACAGCCTAATATTAAAAACGGAAGAGATTCAGGAGGAATCATAGTTTGGTTTAAAGACCATCTGTGGCATTATATTCAGCCTGTGAAAAAAGGGAAAACACATATTTGGTTAAAACTTCAAAAAGAGCTTTTGTGTTTAGATGAGGACATGTACCTGTGTGCCACATACATCCCCCCATATGAGTCTCCTTATTATAATGAAGACATCTTCCCAACCCTACAGTCAGAGATCGTTTACTTTCAATCTCTAGGATCAGTTCTGTTAATGGGGGATCTGAACGCTAGAACGGGGAAGGAAGCGGATTACATTACCTCAGATGGAGACAAATATATTAACAACTCACATATATATCAACGGAAACACTTTACGAAGGCACGTCAGAATTATGACAACACGATAAACAGGCACGGAAAACAAGTCCTGCAGCTCTGCAAAAGCCTGGGTCTGTATATAGTTAACGGCAGAACAAAGGGAGATTCTCTGGGTCGGTTCACCTACTGCTCATATCTCGGCAGCAGCGCAGTAGATTACGCCATCACTGATGTAGACCACAGTAAACTCAACTATTACACAGTAATGCCACAGCTGCCATTATCAGACCACAGTCACACAGTCCTCAGTCTGAACAGATCCGTGAATCTCCGGCCTTCAGACCCGAAGGTTAAACTGCACCCCCTCCCCTCCACGTTTATATGGGGTAAAGACAGTCCTGCCCAGTACGAAGCCCAGCTCCACAGCACTCGGGTCCAGAACATGATAGATTCATTTCTATCTACTTCATTTAGTGAAGAGAAGAGAACTATCAATTTAGCAACTCATCAATTAAACGAAATATTCTCTACAGTGGTCAGAAAAGCCCTGAGAAAAAGAAAAAATTATAGATGTAAGAAAGAAATTGCTAAAGATGGTTGGTTTGATAAAGAGTGCCAAAAATTAAGAAAAGAATTAAGATCATTATCCAATATAAAACACAGAGACCCTGCAAACCAACAAACACGAGACAAATATCAGCAAACCCTCAAAACATACAAGTCAATACTAATACAGAAAAAAGTGGATCACATGAAATCAAAGCTTAATAAGATTGAGGAGGCAGTAGATCAGAATTCTTTTTGGGAATTATGGAATAAATTAGATAAATCGAAAGAACCTAAACACATTCCCATCTATGACCCAAACATCTGGACCGAACATTTTGGAAAACTCTATTCCCAAAACGAACCAACTCTCACCCAAAAACACCTGACCTCCCAACTCTATAACCTGGAACGCACTGTAAAAGACCAGCTAAACCATTTAGACCAGCCCATATTACTAATTGAACTAACAGACAAGATAAAATCCCTAAAAAATAAAAAATCCTGTGGCATGGATTTAATATCAAATGAGATGCTGAAACACAGCAACCCCAAACTGAAAGATGCAATTCTCAAATTATTCAATCTTTTATTAAAAGCAGGACACTTTCCTGAGATATGGAAAGAAAATTTGATTACACCAATCTTTAAACAGGGCGAGAAGTACGACCCAAATAATTACAGGGGCATCACAGTGAGCAGCAACCTGGGCAAACTCTTCTGCTCCATCATCAACGACAGGCTAGTTCAGTTCCTCCAACAACACAAGATCCTTAACAATTCTCAGATTGGATTTATGCCTAAACAGAGAACATCAAACCACATTTACACACTCCACACACTCATACAAAAACACGTCCAACAAACAAAACAAGGGAAAATATTTGGCTGCTTCATTGACTTTAAAAAAGCCTTTGATTCGGTATGGCATAATGGACTTTTCCTAAAACTAATCCAAAGTGGAATAGGAGGAAGGACATATGACATTATAAAGGATATATACAACGGGAACAAGTGCGGGGTTAAGATTAATGACAAACGTACTGATTATTTCAGTCAAACTAAAGGAGTCCGTCAAGGCTGCAGCCTCAGCCCGACTCTCTTTAATATCTATATTAATGAATTGGCATCAGCACTTGAGAAGTCCTCTTGTCCCGGTCTGACCCTCGAGGACAGAGAAATCAAAAGCCTCCTGTACGCTGATGATCTTCTGCTGCTGTCTCCTCATGAAGAGGGTCTGCACCAAAGCCTCTCGCTTCTGGACCAGTACAGCAGCGACTGGGCCTTACCCATCAACATGGACAAGTCCAAAATCATGATCTTTCAGAAAAAACCTCGCCTTACTGACAAAAAATACAAATTTACACTTGGGGGAACAATTCTTAATCATGTAACCTGTTATAATTATTTGGGTCTGACAATCTCAGCTTCTGGAAAATTTGACACTGCAATAAAAGATCTGACTGATAAAGCACGTAGGGCTTATTACAGTATAAGAAAACCCCTGTTCAAATTTAATCCACCCATTAAACTGTGGCTGAAAATCTTTGACAGCATCATCAAACCCATCCTTCTTTACGGCTGTGAAATCTGGGGCCCCAAATTTAAATTAAATTACGAATCCTGGGACAAAACCCCCGCTGAAATTTTCCACCTTGAGTTCTGCAAGAACATCCTGGGAACTCACAGAAACGCTCCAAGTCTGGGTTGCCGGGCAGAATTAGGCAGATTCCCTCTCCTATCTGAAATCCAGAAGAGAGCCGTAAAGTTCTGGTTTCATCTATCAGACGCGCAGACAGAGAGTTACCATCACTGCGCTCTCAGATACAGGGCAGGACACACAGAGAGCGACACCATGCTACATTTAGTGGAAAAACACCAACTCAATTCATCAATTCAATTTAGACACTCAAAAGTAAAAGAAATAGGGAAAATAACCAAAGAAGAATACATACACGATTGGCAGATAAAGGTCACACAATTAAATAAATTACAATATTTCCACAAAATAAAGTCAGATTATAAATTGGCACCATACCTGACTGATATCAGGAACTATGGTCAGAGAAAGCTCCTGACAAAGTATCGCATTAGTGACCACAGTCTGTGTGTGGAGACGGGCCGACACAAGCAGAGCTGGAGAGAGAGAGAGCTCAGACTGTGTTCACACTGCACTGATGGAGAGAGAGAGAGAGAGAGAGAGAAAGAGAGAGAGAGAGAGAGATCAGACTGTGTCCACACTGCACTGATGGAGTCGTAGAGGACGAGCTGCACTTCCTCACCGAGTGCAGCAAGTACAAAAACATCAGATACGCTTATTTTACACAAATAGCACAGATTATACCTCAGTTCCAACAAGAGAGCCTTATAAACAAACTGTCTTATATTTTGGGAGAGAAAGAAGAGTGTATTCAGCTGGCAGCGCAGTATGTGTCCTCCTGCCATCATATGAGGGAGAAGGGCTGAACCCTCTTTTCCATTAAACTGCTCTCTGTACTTATTTTTGTTATTGTATATATTTTTGTTATTTTATTTATTGTGATATATTTATGCATAATATGGAAATGTTTTTTTTATTGTTCACTTTTATGTATCTACATATATGTTTATATTACTATTGCTTTGGCAATATTGTGCTATTTTACACAGTCATGCCAATAAAGCTCAATTGAATTGAATTGAATTGAGAGAGAGAGAGTGTGTGAGTGAGAGAGAGAGAGAGAGTGTGTGTGTGAGAGAGAGAGAGAGAGAGAGAGAGAGAGAGAGAGAGTCTGTGAGTGAGAGAGAGAGAGAGAGCGAGAGTGTGTGTGTGTGTGTGTGTGAGAGAGAGAGAGAGAGCGAGAGTGTGTGTGTGTGTGTGTGAGAGAGAGAGAGAGAGAGAGAGAGAGAGAGTCAGGAATTCAGGATAGTTATGAGGAAGAAACACAAGCGCGCTCCAGTTATGCGGTTTGAAGGTCAAAGGTCGAGCTGTAAATTCTGCAGTCGCTCCACTCCTCCCTCTAGCGTTCGTCTCATTCCTGACCGCACACTTTCTGCTTTAAACCCCTTAAAATGCACTGGAAATGATTGGATGGTTGTGGAAGAACACTAACAATCTGTCAACACACACACACACACACACGACTCGACCTCAAGCGCTCGCCAGCAACACAAGCGTTCGAGAGGAACCCGTAATCTCAGAGCTAAATGAAGATGTGTGTTTACACTGCGAGTCTTCACTCTGTCATTACGCTGGAGTTCAACACACACACACACACACACACACACACACACACACACACACACAAAAAAAACTAACAATACATCTGCTTTCCACAACCGAAAAAAGAACCAACCAAACCATAAAAAAGCTAAGTCACCAGCGGTCACATTTAGCATCCTGAAAATGTCATTTTACAAACCATAGAACTTTTTTTCTGGATGCACGATGATATTTATATGTCTGTGTTCAGAACGAAATTAATTATAGAATTATAAAATATTACACTGCAAAAAAATGATGTTCTTCCTCAGTGTTTCTGGCTCGTTTTCCAGCACAAATATCTAAACATTATAAATCAAGATACATTTACTGGAGAAGCAAAATCACTGAAGATATTAAGTCTTGTTTTATAAAAACGTGTCAAAATATGAGTTTGTGTTTAAAGTCAATAATTTTATCCCTTAAAACTCATCTTTGATCATCAAAATGACATATTTAAACGTTTTTTCCTTGAAAAATGTCTTCATGTCTTAAAATATCTTGAATGTAACTCGACACCCTTGCCTCATTTAGTATGCGTGGTTCTATGAATATGCAAATGAGCCCCGCCTCCACTCACTCACTCACTCAGAGATCCACTCGTTGACGATCACACGTTGATCTGATTGGTTACAAGGTAGTTTGTGACGTCAGAAACACCAGCGATTTCAAACCGTGTTTTTGAGACTGTCTTTGGTTCACTGCAGTTTTAAGCAGAAAATACTCAGCAATGCTGTCGACTTATGAATTTACACATGGTTTGTCTTAAAGCATATTAAAAACACCACATAGACATATAAACAACATTAAAAGCTGGATTTTCACCACAGGGAGACTTTAAAACAAGAACAAATATCTGCCAATGGGGTCAGAACAATAAACTTAATTCAAAAGGAAAACAAGATTATTTTTCTGACTCCATATGCAGATATTTGTTCTTGTTTTAAACACAAACTCACTATATTTTGATACAGAAATCAAGACTTAATATCTTCAGTCATTTTGCTTCTCCAGTAAATATATCTTAATTTAAGAATGTTTAGATATTTGTGCTGGAAAACAATTTTTT
>JAVALU010001455.1:252500-257500 GCA_030770095.1 Gila robusta | reverse complement strand
TGAATGGAGTGAATAAATAAGTGAATGAATGAATGAGTGAATGAATGAATGAGTGAATGAATGAATAGGTGAATGAATGAGTGAGTGAATGAGTGAGTGAGTGAGTGAGTGTGTGTGAGTGAGTGAGTGAGTGAGTGAGTGAGTGAGTGTGTGTGAGTGAGTGAGTGAGTGAGTGTGTGTGTGTGTGTGTGAGTGAATGAATGAGTGAGTGAATGAGTGAATGAATGGAGTGAGTGAGTGAGTGAATGAATGAATGAATGAGTGAATGAATGGAGTGATTATGTGAGTGAGTGAATGAATGAATGAGTGAATGAATGAATGAATGAATGAATGGAGTGAGTAAGTGAGTGAGTGAATGAATGAATGAATGAATGAATGGAGTGAGTGAGTGAGTGTGTGTGAGTGAGTGAATGAATGAATGGAGTGAGTAAGTGAGTGTGTGAGTGAATGAGTGTGTGAATGGAGTGAGTAAGTGAGTGAGTGAATGAATGAATGAATGGAGTGAGTAAGTGAGTGTGTGAGTGAATGAATGAGTGAATGAATGGAGTGAGTGAGTGAGTGAATGAATGAGTGTGTGAATGGAGTGAGTAAGTGAGTGAGTGAATGAATGAATGGAGTGAGTGTGTGTGTGAGTGAGTGAATGGAGTGAGTGAGTGTGTGTGTGAGTGAGTGAATGAATGAATGGAGTAAGTGAGTGTGTGAGTGAATGAGTGTGTGAATGGAGTGAGTAAGTGAGTGAGTGAATGAATGAATGAATGAATGAATGGAGTGAGTAAGTGAGTGTGTGAGTGAATGAATGAGTGAATGAACGGAGTGAGTGAGTGAATGAATGAGTGTGTGAATGAATGGAGTGAGTGAGTGAGTGTGTGTCTTGAGGAAAAAGGTCACAGATTAACAGATCGTGTTTTTTTTTATTAAACTGTTTCACTTCAGGCGTCCGACTGAACACACACACGTGACTACAAAATACACATGATCACCATCAATGAAACAAACGCCAAAATACCGCACTGATGAAACACATCAGTGTGTTGGCTTCAGTCCACTAGTAATGTTTTCTGATTGTGTTTTCATACATTTCACAAACACAAACATCAGTACGTTCCAGAAACCCTGAGACCAGTGATGGATGAGTGTGTGTGTGTGTGTGTGTGTGTGTGTGAGTGCGTGTGAGAGTGTGTGTGAGAGTGTCTCTTTAAGCTCATTTTGAGATCTTGTTCGAGCTAAAAGGAGGTGTTTACAGGTGAGGGTCGGTCAACAAATGATACACATCAACAAATATCTCTCTATCTCTCTCTCTCTCTCTCTCTCTCTCACACTCACTCACTCACTCACTCACACACTCACACACTCACACACACACACACACACACACACACACACACACACACACACACACACACACACACACACACTAACACTAAACCTACCCATCACAGAAACTTTATACATTTTTAATAAAACACTGTTTAGTATGTTTGTAAAGCTATTTGAAATACGAGGACAAATTCAGTAAATCACTAAAACAAACACAAACAAACACACACACACTCACTCACTCTCACACACATGTTTGTGTAGTTTGTTTCCAAACATCATCTGCTCTGATCACAGTGTTTGTGCATGTGTTGATGTTCCTCAAACATTCGGCTCATGGTTTGATCTAAACCTGCGCGCAGAACGAAGAAGAGCCTCACCGGGTGTTTCGTGTGGAAGTATACGAGTAGCAATATTCACTTTGAAATGTAATATGCAAAATGACAAAGCAATATGTAAAATGGCAATGCATTTCTGTATTTGAATTTACATTTTCCATTACATTTGTGCAACATTGGTGCAAAATGAAAATGAAAAATCAATTATATAATTTACATTTGCATTTCATTCACTAGTTTTAATATGTAAATTGAATACACATTTTAACGCTTTATAAGTTGCAAAATTAAAATTAAAATGTATTACAGAAATGATTCGATATTTTAACATGATGTTCAAGCAAAAACTGTAGCAAAATTATAATTTCAAAGTTATTTTTCTTAGTTGCATTTACACTCACAGTTAAGACACTTACGATTGCATTTTCATTAAATGTCCTGCAATGAATGAAGCAAAATTCAATGTGCAAAATGAAAATGCATTCCGAGCCGATCACGTAAATGAACTAGCAATTATCACATTTGATATAACAAGTAAAAGTGACATTATTGTATATTATATGAAATACAATTATAATAAAATTCTAAGTTATGAGTACTGTAGCCTATACTGTACTTTTAATTTTAAAATGGTGCAAAAAGTAAACATTTTCATCACCTTTCCTTAAACTGAAAGTCATTCTTGTTCAGCTGGCTGACCGTACAAATATGGTAGTTAGCATTTTTTAAAGGGAAATTACATTATAACACATGAATATTTGTATAATTATGAATAACACACGCTGAACACAGGTCATTCATAGCTAATTGCTATATTATGCTGAAAATAAGGAGTGCATGAAAATATCTACACGTTCACAGGTCAAATTATGTAATAAAAAAAGGATTAAAGATATCGTAATACTCACCGTCAAGTCTCCACAGCAAGGATGCATAGATTTATGGGCGTGGTAACATACATAGAACAAAAAGTTTGAGCATTTTTAGGTTTTTCTATGTGTATGGAAGCATTCCTCACATTCCACTCATTCCTATGGGGGTCAGATTGACCCGCGAGAGAAGGATTTGATACTTTTTAAATTTCAACCACAAAACTCCTCGAATCCATTCAAAAAAATTTCGTGGTTCAAGTGCGACAAAAGTCCTGGGGTCTTGGACCCCTCCAATAAACACTAAATAAAAAAATGACCCTAGGGAAAAACGTTGTTGAATATTAAACTTGACTCAACTACCTGTAGTCTCAGTCTGAACACAAGCTGCAGTTCCAGCATCCACCAGCAGAGGGACTGACGTCACCAGCTCAACGTCACACATTCATCCAAACATCTGTTTGACATGGCAGCTTTATTATTGATATAAGCGTGCGAAAGCAGCTCTGCATAATAATATTTTTGAAACATATACAAAAGGCCTGTTCCCTAAACACAAGAGACTTTGAAAATCCCTGACATCACCAGGGAAATCCGTCTTATAAGACACGTGTGTTATTCTCTGTAATGAAGGTAAGCGGCGTCCAGACTCCCTGCG
This sequence comes from Gila robusta, assembly GCA_030770095.1. Taxonomy (NCBI): domain Eukaryota; kingdom Metazoa; phylum Chordata; class Actinopteri; order Cypriniformes; family Leuciscidae; genus Gila; species Gila robusta. Next base: position 254,318 of record JAVALU010001455.1, on the reverse strand, counting down.
TCTCATGAACCCTACAGTTCAACTCTATTCACATCTACACACATTCAGAGAGGTCTACTAAACACATAAAAGTGAATAAAATAGATAAATGAGTGTAACAGAAATCATACCTGATACAAGAGAAAGATAAGCAGCCTCTGAAAGTGAATCGCCCTTGTTTTCAATAAAAATAATAAATGATGTACACTTGTCATCATGTGCTCTCATTTCCACATATTTGGGCAAAAATATTACTCAAAAATGGTAAAATGACAAAAAGATTCACGCAGGTGAGTAAAATAACATTATACTCATGAACTGGAGTAAAAATATAGACATAAAAGCAATAATTACAATAAAGATTCGATAAGATTATCAGGATGTCAAAAGAAACCTACCTCTCCCATGAGATTATCAGAACGCAAAACGGAAGAGGAGGAGACAGAACCGGAAGTTACGATAGCTCATGATGACATCACACCAATTAAAGGGGAACGCACTCATTTCCATCAGGTATATAAATTAACAATTTTGTATGAATTCCAATCAATGATACATATATAACAGTATTATTTCTATACCTGCTACACAAGATGTGGTGATTAATGTGGTATTATAAGTGTAGGCAACATCCAGCTGATCATTATCAGAGATTTAAGACTCTCAATTTCATGTCTTAATTGAGTTTCTTTTGCGATACAGCACATTATACTTTATATAAAATTTGCATAACTAGCCTTCTGATGGAAATTTGTCACTTAATCAGAATGGTAAAAAAGCAAGTAATTATGTCTGAAAATACTTTTATAAGCAACAGCACTATTTACATATATATGCGGCTGTACTGGCATCTGGTGGCACACAGTGGTGTTACATGTGCTTTTCTTTGTCTTCCATGCAAACAACTTTAACACAGTATTAAAGGTGCAGTGTGTGATATTTAGGAGGCTCTGTTGACAGAAATGCAATACACATAACTATGTTTTCAGTGGTGCATAAAGTCCTTACATAATAAACCGTTATGTTTTTATTAGCTTAGAATGAGCCGTTTCTGTCTACACACACCGCATGTTTCTACGGTGGCCCTGAACAGACAAACATGTTTCGTCACTATGTTGTTCTTAGTGTAAAGACGCTGCTAAAGTCAGCGAATAAAACACTGACACAATGATGAACAAGTGACAATAATATTCACAATAACATATCGTTTTACTGAATAATTAAGTAAACATAATTTCTTAATTTATCTCATTGTTTAACTGGCGACTCTCTGCGGTCTCAGACGACGACATCACTTCCTGTCGTCTGTTGGGTGCAATTCACAACCTCACCACTAGATGCCGCTAAAAATGACACACTGCACCTTTAAGTGAAAATAATATGAAGATCTGATGTGAGCGCTGACAGACTTCCCTATAAACAACAGTAAAAGTGCATTGAAGACTGTGTGTGTGTGTGTGTGTGTGTGTTAGTCTGGATAAAGCGTTTCTGTTCAACACTCATATCAGAGAGGCTTCAGCAATGCAGTTTATGTTATAGATCACTGAGAAACTCATTCCTGTTGTCAGACTCAGAGATGATGATCCTGCACGAGTCGAGGCGGATCAGATGCGACTGAAGGATCTTCTGCTCAGGAGAGACAGGATTATGAGGACACTGTCTAGTTGTGCTGGTATTTGGAAAGATGTGAAATGCATTCCAGTTCTTGAGGTTTGGCACGAGTGTGTGTGGAGGAACATCGCCCTCTAGTGCCATCTAGTAATATTTCACTGTTTTTACTGTGTTTTTGATCAGATAAACGCAGCTTTGAGCAGAAGAGACTCTTTCAGAAACAGGGTG
>JAVALU010001455.1:240000-247500 GCA_030770095.1 Gila robusta | reverse complement strand
AATTATAGAAATGTAGCAAATAATACATTTAAACAAAAAGGAATATGGTTGTTTTTAACATTGTCAGGTTTGTTGAGTTTAGCTGATCTATCTGCATAATCTTTAAAGTTGTTTTCCATCGCTGAATCTGATCATTTGGACTCTTACCTTTCTCCTGAGACAGTCGGATGCATTTGGCAGTGAGATATTGAATCTGACCGTAATCTTCATCTCTGTCAACTCTGAAAAACCTCCTCATAACCTCCAGTGTGTTGTGTTCTGCTCGTGTGTCAGTGCTTCACTGCGGCTCCGAAACACGATGATGGATCTCTTTCGCTTCAGGGCGAAGAAAACACTCTTTCTTTCTCTCCAAATATTCAAATGCACACACACACACACACACAAAACCTGGCAGGAATGTCTCCCACTCATATAGCTAATGTATATAGCTGCAAGCAACAGTTAATGGGTCAAGCTTTAAAAAGGCACGGTGAGTTAAAGACATTTTTAGAATATTTTAGTAAAAATGGCAAAAATCACAAATACAATCACTTGTAATTTGACTAAATTGCTTATAACTTTTGACCGACAGGTGGCGCTGTTACTAAATTGGTGTTGTGTGGTGTTGTCTGAGTAAGGTGACAATGGGTGACACATAAAGTTTGTATTTAATCAATTAATGTAATTAATCAATAGCTATTAGCATTTTTTAAAATTTCATTATACATTGTGACCAAAAGGTGGCGCTGCTTTGAAACTTTTGATTTCCTTCAGCATTTTACTGTAAAATTCAAAATGTCTGAAATATTATGTGTATATATATATATATATATATATATATATATATATGTCTGATATGGGAAAATTGAGTATCATTTGTCTCAGTATGTCACACTGAATTAAAAGTTTATGTTTTTTGGGCAAACCATCCATTAGTTATAAGCAGAAAATAGCCATATTTCATTTCTCCTGACCAGTAGGTGGCGCTGTGCCGAAACGCTGCATGTAGCCTCAGGTCATGCTTGTGATGACGTGTACCAAGACTCGCCTCAATACGCTAAAGTGTTTCAGAGATATAGCCTCGTGTTCGAGATACAGCCTCGTGTTCAATTTGACGTGCTCTTTGGCAAATTTGTTAGCACGTTATTCGAGAACGGTTGGGTCTATCAAAAAGCTTTTAATAACTTTTTGCCGGCATGGTCTGAAGAAGATCTGAGCCAATTTTGGTAAAAATCAGACAAACCTTCTAAGAGTTCAAAATGGAGGAAAATTCAAAATGGTGGAAATTTGGTTTCTATCTCTTACGGTTCAAAAGTTATTAGCATAAACATGAGTGCAATTTTGGACAGTGGGTGGCGCTAGAGGGATTGAGTTAGAGACTCCAAATTCGATGTGGCTAATGTTCAGACTGTCCTCTATCAGTGTGCCAAATTTCACAATGTTTTACCATACGGTTCCTTGTGCTGCCATAGACTCAAGAAGAAAAATTAAAAAAGAAAGAAAATTTTGTTTTCTGTGCATTGTGGCATTATTTTCATAACCACTAAATAGTCATTACTGTGATAGAAGAAAATATAAATATATATACATCATGTTAGTATATTGTACTGCCTTAACATTAATAAGAATCTAATAATTGAGAATAATGACAACTACAAAAGTGCAAAGTAAAACATCCCGCTAGTAATCAGAATTTGGAGTGAAATTGGCATGCAAGTCTTCATTTTTTGCATGCATAATTCCCTCCCCAGGTTAGTGACCTAAACATGTATTCACAGAAATGTGAATTATTGATGAAATCTGAGGTAAATCTGGCAGGTGTTTCTGTAGCGCAGACGTGTTTCAGCGACTCTCCCTCGTTCCACACATACTGACAGAAGAGAAAACCTGCCCACGGCCATCTCACGTTTTTATATATTATATTATGTGTGTCTTCTGGTAATCTTTTGATTACAGTGATGAAACTAATGATGGGGTCAGTAAAAAAGCCAAAATCTGAACAGGAACAGAGAACAAAGGTCAGAGGTCGTGAACAACAAACATAAAATTCTTTTCTTTTTTTTTTTTTTTCAAAAAAGGCATTTATTTAAAAAAGAACAGGAGGGGGAAAAAGTCACAATGTTACTTGTGCCGTTTCTGCACAGTAAGATATAAAATAACAGAACATTTCCTCAAAGCGTTAAAGTCAACATGAAACCGCATTTACAAAACATTCTACCACTGAAAACTGATTTTATGAACAGGATGAAGAAAGTACAGAACTGAGAAATCCTCCATGAGGAATCAGGTAGTGGTGAAAAACAGTTAAGGCGAGACATTACAGGCAAAAAATGTTTTCATGCATCTGTCAATTTTTAGATTTTGCTCTTTTTGGCTTTCATGCATGTGTTTTTCAGACTAGTGGAAAGAAAACACTTTTTCAAAATAAAGATTTTATTTTATTGCGCTTCACCTATTTGCGCCTGTAGATTTCTATTACAGTTCATATCATTAAAATGTTTTGTTCTCTACTTCAGCAGAACTTATATATACCAAAACTTACAGTTTTATTCCTGTCCATATTCTGAAGGTTTTTACTGAGGGGTTTGTTAATATATCATTCGCCTGACTTTATGCAAAATGTGTTCCTAAAAAAATTGTGAGAATTTTTTCATCTGTTGACTGTTTTCTAATTTATGGAGTGATAAAATTAGAAATCCAAAATGCCTTTTATAAAAACCTTTAACTCTAATGTGTCAACAAAAATCAAACAAGAGTTTTGAACCTGTGTTTATCTGATGTTCAGGTTTATGTTCTGGAAATGTATGCAAATCAGTGCATATTTAATTAGATAATGCCTCATTTGCATATGTATACATACCATATCAGATTTGCCATTCTTAATGTAATTAATCAGCTGTGGAAGTATAGTGATATCTATTATTATTTTCCCTATTTACTTGGGGTGTCTTGCCTTAAAAAGTATTACATTTTTATTAAAGAAGATGAAGATGAATTTTTTTTAAATAATGTGCACTGATGAATAATTGCCAATAAGAGCAGAAATGTGTCATTCGAGTCCATGTTGACTTTAAACACTTGCTCAGAAACCTGGAAACACAAACCAACTGCTTGATTAGTTTCAGAGATGCATGATCTTGTCTTTCTTTTTTAATTTACATGTATGAGCTAGTCTTCATGCTTTTAAATCAAACATGATCTGAATTTCATAGTTAGCTGATAAACAGTTACTTTCTTGTTGCCTTTTCCAAAGAAACATGTCTGGGAAATCTCACGATGCCAAGCACACAAAAAAAAAACACAAACTAACAGATTCATTCGAATCAACATGAACATGACGAGCTTCATTCTACAATCTCATGTTTAATGCGCTATCAACGAGAACACAAGAGCGACACAGGAACAAATAAATAAGTTGTGAATGAAAGAGAAAGCTGTAACAGACTCGTAAAGCTGAAGACGGGCTTGAACGACATCAAGCCGCAGATTTAATGCTCGGACGAAACAATCTGATGTCACCAGTGTTTGTTCGACCACCTGAATTCAGTCGTGCATGAAATTCAAAAATAAAATAAAAATGTCAGAAGGATCTAAAATGAACAAAATTATTGCACTGATTTCCTGCATGTATGAATGGGCGGCAGTAAGAACAGAAAGATGAGGGTTCACCACTGCTGCCAGCTGAAGTCGTCGTTAGAGCCGAACACCAGGAAGAAGCCCAGGATCGTGGCGAAGATCACGATGTTCCCCGTCAGGACGAGCGCACACGCGCCCCACTCGATCTGCACACATTACACACAGCCAGAACGCCCATCACTGCACGCTCGCACGGTTGATTATGATTTCACTTTTCTAACTTTAGTTAGTGTGTAATGTTGCTGTTTGAGCATAAACAACTTCTGCAAAGTTACAACGCTCAAAGTTCAAAGCAAAGGGAGATATTTGCTTTTAAAGGGGTCATATAATGGTACATGCACTTTTTCAAGTTGATTGTACTGAAATGTGTGTTGGCAGTGCCTGTACACAACCATCATATAATGATAAAAATCTATCCAGTGTTTTTGTTTTAATCTCCTTATATGTTTTCCCTGCCTCAAATTGAGCCGTTCGATTTTGTGACGTCACTAAATCGGACGCTCCTCCCACGATTGTTGATTGACAGCAGCGTTTCAGCACAGCCCCGCCCTGAGCGAGCTGTCAGTCATCATAGTCCGCTATTGTTGATACGCTGGAGCAGAATGGCGTCTAAGCGATTGTGGTGTTCTGTTCTTGGGTGTAATAACGAACACAGCAGTAATTTTGATGTTCCTAAATCCGAACCGCTGAATACACAGTGGCTGAGTTTTGTTTTCGAAGGGAATATTCCCCACGAGCAACGTCAATGCTTTCATGTTTGCGCGATTCGCAAATCTTTTCTCACCAGACTGCTTTATTAACGAAGGAAGAAACTTATAAAGCTGATTTTGATAAGAAGCTCCTCCTGAAAAAAGAATCGTTACCAACTATTCATGTCTCCCTGCTGAACCTCCAGAAAAAGTAAGTGTAAAATTTTATTAACCTTTATATTAATCTTTGCAAATCGCTTCACGATGAATGCGGCTGAGGTTTACACTCAGGGTACATACGGCATGTTTTCTATGAACGACGTTCTCAATATAATTCATAATCCCACGTTTATAATGAACAACGCGTTATGGTTATTGTGTTATTACAAACTGAGTACGTATAACTTACATCAGTAAACACATAGCGTTCGTACATCTCACTAAGTTACTCTACCCTGCCAGTACACAAAGATAGATCAAAGTGACAATATAATAACCAACCATTCAGAAACGTCATGTTCGAGCCTTAATTGTCGAACTTCTTCGGGCCGTCATCTTGTTCCGACTCCGGTTCAAACTGATACGGTTGCACAGATGTGTCCTCCTCAGAGACTCCCGCTGCCATTTTTTTCCTATACCCTGAACTGTTGTCAAGGAAGGAAACACTCCACGTGCGGTGTGGTCATAAAGCTGTTATGAACGCCCGCAGAACAGAGGGGCGGAGTGAGCGAAGCTCATTATCATTTAAAGGCATATGCACTGAAATGGCGTGCTGAAAACAGAGCTGTTTTTGACCAGGTAAAATTAGTTTTCTTACAATACTAACGAAAATTTTTAATTAAAGTATATTACAAACTTTTCATTTAGACCCTAAAGAATCAAATTAACTTGTATGAAAATGGCATTATATGACCCCTTTAAAGAAATTACTTTTTAAAGACTACAACAAACGACTGATAGAGACTACAATGAGCTTCTTCATGGGTTAGTGACATCACAAACCCTAAAATTTACATAAACCCCGCCCCCGGAACACGATTTATAGATTATCAAGACAGAATATGCTAATCAATGACTAGAAGATAATGACACATCAGCTAAATTCATCAACTACCCATTTAGAAATGTTGTCACTTCTTCTTGAGTCTCTCCATCTTTCTGACTCCGGTTTGAACATAAAAGGCTAAAAGTTTTTGAAATGTTCAGTGTGTGTGTGTGTGTGTGTGTGTGTGTATTTACCACAGCGGCGCGGGCGAAGATGACGGGCAGCCCGAAGGCCGACACGACGATCCCCGTGGTCAGGAAGATGGCCAGCTCTTTACAGGCATTACTAGCCGAGTCGGAGTCGTCCACCACACGCCGGGAGATGCAGTACGGGATCGGGGACAGGATGTAGAAGAAGAGCAGGAACAGAGGCCAGTACGCACTGCACAGAGACACACAGCGCATCAACACACACACACACACACACACACACACTGATCACATGACCACACACACACACACACACACACATACACACACACACACACACTCTCTCTCTCTCTTTCTCTCTCACTCACTCCCTCCCTCACTCACAGATCACATGACCCCACACACACAGATCACATGACCCCACACACACAGATCACGACCCCACACACACACACACACACACACACACACACACACACACACACACACACACACACACACACACGTGACACTCACTTGTAGACGGGCAGAGCGCAGCCCAGCATGAGGAACATGAGGCCGATCGCTCCTCCGAACGACAGACTGATGAGAGCTGAGGAACAACAGCAGATTTACATTACCTCATATTATCAACATTTACACACACACACACACACACATATACATATCAGCACTGTTAAACCTATTAATCACATCTAGCATTAAAGATTTTATTTAATATATGTTTGTATATATATATATAGATACTGTATATACACTGCTGATCAAAAGTTTGGGGTCGGTAAGATTTTTAATGTTTTTAAAAGAAGTCTCTTCTGCTCAGCAAGGCTGCATTTATTTGATTAAAAATACAAAACAAACCCAGAAATATTGTGAAATATTATTTCAATGTAAATCAGCAGTTTTCTATGTGAATATATAGTAAAGTGTAATTTATTCCTGTGATCAAAGCTGAATTCTTTGATGAATAGAAAGTTAAAAACAACAGCATTTATCTGAAATAGATTATAAATGTCTTTACTGTCACTTTTGATCAATTTAGCCTAATTCCTCCTTGATGAATAAAAGTATTGATTTTTTTATTTATTTCCCTCAAAAAAATAAAATAAAAATTCTTACTGACCCCAAACTTTTGAACGGTAGTGTTTAATGTTACAAAAGATTATATTTCAGATAAATGCTGTTCTTTTGAACTTTCCATTCATCAAAGAATCCTGAAATAAAAATGTAAATAACTGTTTTAAAACTGTGATAATAATCATAAATGTTTCTTGAGCATCAAATCATCATATTATAGTGATTTCTGAAGGATCATGTGACACTGAAGACTGGAGTAATGATGCTGAAAATTCAGCTTTGATCACAGGAATAAATTACACTTTACTATATATTCACATAGAAAACTGCTGATTTACATCAGAATAATATTTCACAATATTACTGGGTTTGTTTTGTATTTTTAATCAAATAAATGCAGCCTTGCTGAGCAGAAGAGACTTCTTTTAAAAACATTAAAAATCTTACCGACCCCAAACTTTTGAACGGCAGTGTGTCCCAAACACACACACACACTCTCTCTCTCTCACACACACACACACACACACACACACACACACACACACACACACACACACACACACCTATTAATAATGATATTATACCCTGTGATAAACCTATAAACCACATGTAACAAAATATTTTATTGAATAAATGTGTATATATATTACATATATATATATATATATATATGTGTGTGTGTGTGTAAGTGTATACACACACACAGATATACAAACTCTCTCTCTCTCACACACACACACGTAAATAAATAAATAAATATATATATATATACACACAAACGATGTGTGTATTTTAAACTTTATATGACTCTAGGAAATAGACAACACATATATTGAGAGAGTATGTGTATATTTGTGTGTTTCTTTGAAGTGGTTTATGTAGAGATGATGTTTTGTTTCGATTGTGGATGTAAATCTGCGGCCGC
>JAVALU010001455.1:85000-235000 GCA_030770095.1 Gila robusta | reverse complement strand
GCTTGTTGTCTAACTGTGTGTGTGTGTGTGTGTGTGTGTGTGTGTGTGTGTGTGACCGCGCAGGTGTTTGACGCGTCTGCGTCTGCTGGAGTTCATCGAGGTGGAGTTTGTGGAGGACGAGGTGCGATCTGACGACACCGACCGACCGCCGGCGAGCGACGACGACCCCGCGCCGAGCCTCAGACGCGCGCTGCGCTCCATGCTCCCCGCGTGCGTCACACACTTCACGCGCTGCACGCGCTCCGTCAACAAAGACTGACGCTTCCATGAGGACAGACTGGAAACACACACACTCGTCGTCACAAACCTGTTTAGACATGATTTTTACTGTAAAATAAAGTGCTTCTGAATACAGTGAATGCTTATGTTTCTTTTGCACTGATTAGATTAAGTCAAGTCTCCTTTATTAATATAGCGCTTTTTACAATACAGTGTTTCAAAGCAGCTTCACAGAGATAACAGGAAAATAATGCAACAAAGTTTGTTTCCAGAAGAAAATAGCGTCACAGTCCAGCTTAAGTAAGTTCAGTGATGTAAAGTTGTAAAAAAGTTATTAATTTAGTTAATTTATATATATATATATATATATATATATATATATATATATATATATATATATATATATATATATACGCTCGGGAAAAAAACGTGATGTCATCGTCAAGCTCAGTTCAGGTCTCATATAATGGTGTCAATGCAACAGATCAATAATATTGTTAAAAATATAAACTATAAATGTCTGTATAGTCCTAAATATAGATATTATACAGTTCAGTGGGGCTGTGTATTCCCTAGTTGCTTTTAAGTTGAGTATTTAATTCATAATTACTTACTTTTATTAGGTTTTGTATTTGGATATATATATTTTTTTATTATTTTATTTATTCATTTAGCTGACGCTTTTATCCAAAGCGACTGACAATTGCTATATGTCAGAGGTCGCACGCCTGCATCTGGGGTTAAGTGTCTTGCTCAGGGACACACTACACTGGTGTCTCACATCATGATGATGGATGATTTATACATTGTACCCCAAAATATTGCTTTGTATTTTCCATATTTCCTGTGGCGGTCATTTTAGACCGTGATGATCACAGCTGTGACTATTTTATAAGATAATTTAGTCATGATTTGATTGTGTTCATGGAGCAAGTGCCACGAAAGTCACCAAGTTTCGTACCATTCTGATAAGGTAAAAACATTAAAAAGTTTGTAAAAGTGTAAATATTTAAAGAAGCTATTTAAATTATGTTACGTTATTGGAGTACAAATATAACTATTTTTGTAATGGCTAGGCCATTCGCCACCAAAAGTTGATTGGCTGCTGGCGGCCATGTTTTTTTAAGGATCCTAGTCATATTAGAGGATATGTTAGGAAATTCACCAAAGAAAATGCACACCAATTTTCAACTTTAGATCTCATGGTTGCAGAGTTATAATGGGGTTTTAGTTGTAACGCCCCCTATTGGTGGAATTGTGTGAAACTTGGTGTGTGTCCTAACAACTTCCTGTTGTGTTTGTGCTATAGGTCAACTCGTAAAAATAAAAAAATCCTTACCAATTAATTAACTTAACTTTGCAATGCTTTGACTAGTTCTTTTGGTAGCTTTTTTTCCAGAGCTGCCCCAAGATGCTGTGTGCCTAAGTTACTTTGGTGAACATCGGACCAAACGCCTTGGGGAATTCAAGAAAATAGTTTTTTGGGGAAATTCAAAATGGCTGGAACATTTTATAGGCGGAAATGAAATCGCAGACATACATACACTGGTTTATCATAGCGCCAGTGTGTGTGTGTGTGTGTGTGTCTGAGTATTTGGTGCACAATTTTGGAGTATGTGATTCACGGTTTCTGACGCCCATTCATTTTTAAGGCAGAAAAATAAGGAAGAAAGTCAGTACAAACACAATAGGGTTGCAGCACCATCGTAGTACCCCAGAGTGCACTCTGGACGATGGGGCGGGGCAAAACTTTTGGGCGGAGCAACACGTGTCGCCCCGCCCACCTTAACGTTTATTGGTTTATAATAAAGATGATCTTATTGGTGCAGAGAAGTGTGACGCTTTTACAGATTATTGGTGCAGAGAAGTGTGACGCTTTGGGCATGCTGGGAATGCGGAAGAACACAACAGACGAATAAACTTGTTGATTTTGCGGTCATTAATGCGATTCCACAATATTCCATTGAATTAGAAATACAAAGAGAATAGAAATAGTGGTCTAATTCACAATCGCTCCCTCAACAGCTGTAGTAAGTTAGATGGTTCGTTACCTCTGCATTACTCACTGTTATATATATATATATATATATATATATATATATATATATTGATAGAGAGAGAGAGAGCAAACTATAGCGGACATGTCACCAGTCTCACCTGATAGTAACCACGAGTTTCCGTTAGATCCTACGAACTTTTTTTAACTACATTACCGGCTGTTAAACTTCACTGATCATACGGATTATAGCTCCTTATAGTATTTGTGCGTTTACATAAATGTAATCAATAACTATGGTTGTACTAATAAACTTATAAGAGAGTATCTATACATGCTCTTAAGAACACAAAACAAAGACTTTGTCACTTTTTCTTTATTATAGACTCCAAACTGCACTTATGCATCAGCAGAATGGAATTTATGCAAACCTTAAAGAACCAAGGTACTTCACCATATGCACAATGAGTGAAACCTATGTTTTTGTCATAGCTTTTCTTTAGAACACTATACAGGTGAAACTCGAAAAATTTTAATATCGTGCAAAAGTTATAATTTTGATGAACACCAAATTCAAAATCTCACAAAATTAGAATATTACAGAAATGTAAGCCCTCTGAAAAGTATAATCATGCCATATGCATATATAGTTATTTATACTAAATATATTAGTTTCACCTTTTAATTTGAATTACTGAACATGAACTTTTGCACGATATTCAAATTTTTCAAGTTTGACCTGCAAGTCTAACTTTTAGTTGAATCAATTACTACATCAAAACAAGTTAATCTCTCAATTCCCATGTACAAGTTTTGAGTTTTACAGAAATTCATTTCCTGCAGCAAAAAAACAGTCCTGCGAGCAAAATCCTGTACAAAGATCTTCGGAGTAAAAGCCCAGCAGTTCCCCTCGTCTTCCTCTTCCCCTGTACCCTGGTGGATAGGACTTGAAAAGCTCCAAGCATTCCGAGCATTCCCTGATGCTGTAGATCCGTCGAAACTCAGCACAGTAGTCCGGAGAAAAGTTTTTCCAGTTGACCACACCTTAAAATGTGAAGACAAAATACAGAAAAGATATAAGTGTGGAGATTCAAGTTTAAATATCACATACTACAAATTTCAATCCAAGAAATGTGCATTGAACAGGAAAAAACATCTTACTGTCTAGCCAGGCAAAGTGTGCTGCTTTCCGGAAAATTTCATTTGTGACCACATCCCTAAACCATCTGCATACCAGTGAAAGCGTCAAATATGCAGAATCACCAGTTGCTAAAACAACTTCCTTGAGGATCTCTGAAATTATTTCATGGGGAAGCTGTTGAAACAAAAAACATTGTTATTTATACTTGTATATAAATGTTGTTGAAAAAAAATATAAACCTTGGTTCAGACAAACCTGATATATTGTTGTCATAACGGCATGCTCTGAATAAAATAATAAATAAATAGATTAATATTCTCTTATAACAATAATATCAAAATAAATATCGCTCCAACACACATTAGCCGCTTTCCCCACTGTCGGGCCAGTGTGAGCCAGGGCTTTCAAGGGTCGGGCGGTGTTAATAGCCTTGGACCTGTAGCACCAAGCACAAAATCACACTGTTTCTCCACCGTTAGGACAGAAGCTCTGCAGCGCTTCACTAAAGCCCTCCCTTAACATGCCTGTCTTAAACAATGACAAATAACTCCATTGTTTCACCAACAAATGGAAGTTTCACCAGAAAACTATTCAAAGAAATTGCTTACTTAATGAATGTATGTGCACAATAAATTACCTGCTTTGTCTGAATCTCCCCGAAGACATTGCCTTTTGTAAGGTTGAGCGCTAAAAAAAAAAAAAAAAAAAACGACAAGAGGTAGGCATGTACATTGGTAGATATAGTACGTATATAAACTAATGTTTAATGTAGGAACATGCAAACAGCTACATACATTTGCAGAGTGAAGTTGTCCAGTATGAGAGCACACCACCATCTCCTGATCAGGGGCATGTCATCCTGAATTTTTTTTAAATAATAATAAACAATTATGGATGTCTGTTTATTTAACGTGAAATATGTAATGAGGTAATGACATACCTCTGTAAAATCAAATCGGAGCCCCAAAGCCATGTATAGAGTGTACTGTTACAATTCACAAAGTGCAAGAAAATGAGCAGGGTATAACTTACAATAATTAACTACAATAACAATAAAAATTTAACCTACCATCAGTATGTAGATCCCACAGTTGTTCCCACCTGCCTGCTTGGGTATTCCCTGTGGTTTGGATTAAAACAAGTACATACATTTACCTTCACAGATTTTCATCACATCAGCACACATTGTGCTTTATGTAATGAAATAGACTTTTGTTTGAATTTAAATGAAATGTTTCACTTCAAATGTAATCGCAGTTTTCTCTGTCCACTCTCGGGTGTCAATGAGTTTTGCAACGTTCCTGTAAAAAATAAATAAATAAATAATAATAATAATTATGTAATAATTCCCCATTGTTTAGAGATGTAGTCCTTAATGTCAATTAAACTATCTATATTATACTATCTTATATCTATATATTATCTTTGCAAACAAGGTTCATATCTGTGTTTGTTGACGCAAAACTGTTTATGCACTGAAAATTCCAGAGAACACAAAATAAAAGTTAATGAACAAAATGGTAGAAATAAAAAAAGATTACAGTTTAAAACAGAACCACTGTAATCTCTGAACACATACTGAACATTTCTATAACCTGAAAGTGTCAATGTATGGTCCAAATGCTGCTTGTTGCATAGAATCGAGAAAATACATTTCTCTTGTCTTTGGTTTCATAATCTGTAAAATGCACGTGCAATGCTATACAAGTAAACTCAAAATGAAGTAAATTCAACATCACATTGTTTAGTATACATTAAATTATCCTTTAGATAAGTGGATATTGCTTAAATTACAACTTACTGTTAACTATAAAATACTTACACACAGCAGCCAGTGGCCAGGTACCCAAGCAGGCAGAACCACAAGGTCTGTCTGGCTGACATTAGCCTAAAATTTATGTAGAAACATGTCAGAGCCTAGGAACTATAATGTTCTTTATATTCAGCTATAGTAAAATCTTTCACAAAATAAAACATTCCAGAACTCACCGGAAGGGACAACTCTGGGAAACCAGAGAGTGGCGGAAGCCAGGTCGCTACCACGTAAGAATTAGCAACATACACACTGATATCCTGTAATGGAAACAATTATCAGATGCATACAAATGTATCCGGTTTTCAATAAAATTTTCGAGACTGCTACCTTACCCTGCGGAAAGCGATGTGCTCAATGATTCGTAGGCAACAGTTCAAAATCTATATATTTTTTTAAATAAAAACAAATAAAATCAGTTCCTTTGATATTTTTCCATCTCATTTTACAAATAAAAAATAATTTTACCGTTGCTTCAACTCCTTCTGACAATCCTAAAGATAGAAAATCGGAACGCAGCAGCACAGTCGACCCCACAGAAACAATACATTCCTTTGGGTCACTGTTACGGTCCAATACACTTAAAACCTGAAAAATAAAATGAAAAAGTATAAACTAAGATCATGTTTTAAGAATTTTAGTATGGCCACAAACTAATGATTACCATTTTCTGAAGATGTGCTGGTAATTGTTGGCCCCAAACTGCTTTATCTGGAAGCATGTCCTCCACTGCCCAGAAGGGCTTGTGGCTTGTCACACTGTGACGTGTGCTCTTCATATGAAGGCTTAAAAAAAGAAGGATAAACAACATGAATTATCACTTCATCTGAATCAAAGATGTCTTAAAGGCACACTGTGGAATTTTTGGCCACTAGGGTGCGCTCGACCTGTAATTTTCACGTCTAGTGCCCCTAGAGGCCACAAGCACCGCAGCATTGTCGCAAAAGTCAACAAACAGTCTACTGGTCAACCTCCCGTGTCTTTATGTGTGTGCAGACGGCATTTGATTTGTATGTTGGAGAAAGTTAATCGATTCACTACTGACCCAAATAATAATATAAATATAAGATTAATAATATAAATCCTATAAAGAAAACAAATTGAATAAAAGTAGCATACGCAGAAAACAATGTCTGATGTAAGTCGCATTGACAAGGGTTGCCCAATCCTGCTCCTGCCGATCGTCTGTCCTGCACAGTTCATCTCCAACCCTAATCAAACACACCTGAAGCAAACAATTAACGTCTTCAGGATCTCTTTGCAATGGGTTGGAGATGAAATCGAGTAGTCGGGAAATCGTGTGTAACAAAACTGATATATTTCCGTTATTTGTAGTCTTCAGTTTGTTTTTCCTTTTACACAAATACAAACATATATGAGCTGAAAGGAAAAAAAAACACATTTACATTTACATTTGTATACGGCAGTATGTTGTGACTTATATCAGTTTTGTTACACGAATTCGCAGTAAATATTACATTATATATACACTTTTATGCCGATGTTTATTTTAAAATTTCAGTTTACAATAAGTGTACCTTTTATTCAATATAAAGGCTTGACTTCTTTGCCTGTTAGCTTTGTGTACTAACTCTGCTAACGTTTCTAACGTTAATGCTACCAGATGAATTGCATACAAATTAAACAAAAGCCTGTAGCTAGTTGTTAAGTTGCAGCCCTGTTTCGTTTCAAAATCGGAGGATAAAGTGTCTGCTGAATGCAAACCTATCCCAATATTTATAAAATTTATATTTGTACTAACATTTAGCTACCAGATTGATAATTCGCTAACTTACTCTACTAGCATTCCTTGTTACATTAAGTTAAATGGAGGACAATATAGAATCAGTAACATGGCCAGGCAAAGAACAAATTTGAAAAAATAGAGATATTGTGCAAGCAATATATTTAACTTACTAGTCCAAAAGCATGACGGCCAGGTCAGCATCGGTCGGGAATCCCTCATCCTCCTTTATCGCACGCCAGCGAGGGAACGCTTGACCAATGTTTATCCTCGTCCTTGCTTTTAGTTTATCACTCTCCCTTTTTCTTTTTTTGGTCTCCTCTGACAAAATCTTTGCTTTCTTCGCTTTCTTCCGAGTAGCTGTTGATTCAGCCATGACGACAACATACAGACGCCGGCAATCAAACGCGAGTTGAGCTCTCACGTTAGAATTTGAGGAAGTTGGGGTGGTGGGGGAAGTGACGTATGCCGTAAAGCGGTCGAATTTTGTAGTTCTTTTTGTGCTCGGGTTCCTACCCGAAACCCGAAGTTACATAGTGCTAGTAAAAGCGATACAGACACCTTCAGGCTTCGGCAGACGTGTCATTCAACCTATTGTAAGTCGATGTACCATCTCAATGGGTTTTGGTAATATATTATAAAGGTTGAAAAGTTCCACAGTGTGCCTTTAACTTTTGGCCACAACTGCACCTTCATACCAGAATTGACTGCATGCTGCAATATCAACAGTGTTGGAAGATTGAGGATTCACGGCTGCACCTAACACACAAAAAACAAACAACCTCACTCTAATAAAAACACAAACATATGTAAATATATAATATTTTTATCAAATAGGATTGATCTTCAAACAACAACAACTGTACCTTCATACCTGATATTTGACTGCATGCTGCAATATCAACAGTGTTGGAAGATTGAGGATTCACGGCTGCACCTAAAACACACAAGCATATTCATACACACATTTATTTACATACCAGTATACACATACACACACATATACATACATAAACAAACATACACAGAGTGATAATACATTACCCAAAATTATCTTTCCATTGCAATCAAACTGTAATTCTGTGTTATCATCTGTAAATTTTCTTAACTGCTTCACAACCGTATTGTTCCGTGCAACATTTTTATGGTGCAAAATATTTCTTGCAAGGAATATGTGGGATGATGGTTTCATCATGTTAAGGAAGTAGTTCTTTTTCTTCATATCTGAAAAGAGTTGCTCAGCTGTCTGACTGTTAATTTTTCCTGCAAGCTCCGGGACAAGGCCTATCTTTCTCAAGTAATCCCTAGGATCCTTACTGTTGTTCTGATGGAACACATCAGACAAGACATAATGGTCACATGAACCAGTAACAGGATGACCATCCTGATCAGCTGGTTCTTTTCTGTGGTTAAGCCATGGCAAACTGACTTTCAGGTCATTTTCTGATGCCTTCTTGATATTATCTTCAGATGGTTCCAGTAATCGACCCTCAAAAGGATTAAATAATTTCTTTGAACGATGGTTTGCATGTGAGGCTAGTCCCCTTGGGTAGTCGTACACTGCAACATTGGGAACATGTTTCCATGAAAGCAGGAGATCAGCATAATCACGAGGGCTCTCTGCTCTGATGTTAAATTTCACAGAGTACACAACCCCACAAGGGCAGGTTATAACAGCCCAGCCACCTAAAGTGAAAGACATGTCACTTCATAATCCATGAATACTCAATATGTCAATCTTTATACAGTTTTATAATCAGAGATCTTAAAATTGACAAATCACATCGCCTCAATTTGAACAGCAAAATGATTATGTAAACAAGAACAGTTAAATCAATACTTTTATGCCACCCTAATACATAACTGTACAGTCGGACTTACCAGATGCACCCCAGACTTTTTCAAAAACCTTGTTGTAGGTGACTCTATTTGACATCCTCTCTTTTAGTCGGATAATTAAATCCATTTTAGAACCTTTGTGATCTATTCCACATCCCATACAAAGGGCCCTTATTTCTTCAACCTAGCCAAAAAGAAAGATTGCAACAAAATTATTACACATGATAGAACAAAACATCTCAATTAATATATTGTTGTGATGTAACAAACCATACCCGGAGATTAAGCAGCTCATCTGCAAGCCTTTCTTCTGTAAGTGGTATGTCATCCTCAGATGAGTCTTGTGACACATGAAGCTTAGCGTACTCTGTGTTGAGAACGATGTTGGATGATCTGGTATGAATACCAATCCATGGCGCCCAAAAGCTGTAGCTTGGGGGCACAACGAAGGGGTTCCTCATCCCACCTAATAATAAAAGAGAAACAAGTTAAACTGTGGTTAAAGAAAGAAACTTAGATAAAAGGCTGTATATCTGAAAAGTGATGCGAGACATACTTGTATAAAAACCTCGGCTTATCATCTCTACTGTCACTGCCTCCCAAAACTTCTCACTATCCACATAGCCATCATAATTTGGTGGAGGGGGGTCAATTTCACTCACTACAATAAATTAATATAATGAAACAAAGACTGTAGTATTTAAAAGTAGGATATATTTAGTTTACATTAACTTACATTTCAATTTATGCATGAATGCAATTTATGGCTATGAAATGATAGGATTATGAAAAAAAAAAAAAACAATAATAATAATAATATTAATAAAAAAGCTGTACAATTTGGATGTGATTAGATAAATATATTTTGTGAATAAATTAAGAAACTATAGTTATCAAGAAACATTTAAATATATGAAACTATAATGTTTAAACATACCAGGCATGCCAAAAGCTCCCTTCTTGTGTAGATCCATGACGACTACACTTGGGTAGTGCCCACAAGTGACACAATTGTAATGATAATCCAGTTCTGTCATGGCCTCAAAATGCAAATAGGCTTGTAAAACAAGTTCATTTTTAGGAAAAGGCCCACCTTCAATTGAATGTAATGTTTCCATTACCCTACTTACTGCCGTACTATTCTGGAATTAAACAAGTTAAAAAAATACATTAAATGAATGAATGTAATGTTCAACGAAAAAAAAAAAAAAAAAAAAACAGTGACTTGAAAAATGAATAGGAAAACAACGCATTGGGATTATGACATACCTGTATTGAGTTTCTTAGGAACATGCACAAATGCAATGACAAAAGAATGTGGTCATTGAAGTTATGTATTCCATCTGACCACTCTTGGTACCTATATACCATTTCACAGTTTGGGCACTGTCTGTAGTAAGTAGATATGCCTAAAGAAGTAAATAAATGCATGAATCTAAAATATCCATAAAAATATCTGAAAGCACATGTTAATGTAATATTACAATAACCATACCTTGGATTACACCAGAAAATGTCACTATCTTGGCATCTTTTGTGATGAGTCTTGGATCACTTAAGCTTTCAGATGTGCACTTGATACATTTTAATTCTTTGGGCACCAAATGCCTTGGAAGGCACTGATTGGACTTTAAATCTCTGGAATGATCTAGTAATGTCTTGGGAAGCTCACTGGGAAGTTTTTTGTGTGCCATCATGTAGTGGATCATTTCTTTGATGTTTGAGTCAGATGGTGGATGGCTGTTGCTGTGTTCATCTTTTTTTCCTTCAGGTGATTCAGGAGGAACTTCCTCCACACTTTTTACCTTCTTGAACAAGTCTTTCTGATGGTGAAAGAGATGCCACTTTGAAACAGCCTTGTGAATACAAGATTTCCTTGGCATTGAGCAAGGACAGTACCAACAGTTTTTCTTAACATCATACGAGACCATTACTCTGCCAAGTCTGCTGTAATATGAGCGTTTTTTTTCAAACACAGACACATGCAATTTGTTGAGTTGGTCTCCAATTTTTACAGACACTGACAATGGAACTCCTTCGGCCAGAGATTCCTTCTTCAGATCAATTAACTGGTGTTTCCTTGCTTCTCCAAACCACTTCTGGTCAACCATCATACACAATGTTTCTTCTGCAAGATCAGTCTGTATTTGATCAACACGTGGACAATAGGATAAAGACTGCAAGTGGTCACACTCAAATGGCAGAATACCACTTCTGTGGGCAAAGTCTCTGGTAACACAGCACTCATCCAATTCACACTCAGACCTTTGTGACTCTCCCCAGGTGTTTTTCAGGACATGGATTGGAGTGGATGCACCATGGAAAGACTTCTCAACAGCAAAAATTCTATTTTTGCCATCAACACACTGGCATCTTAAATACCTCTTTGATGATACAGTCTCCCTGCATTCAGTGTGGCGTCTTTGGATGTGCTTTCTTAAGTTGTTTTTTAATAATGTCAAATTACAGTGCACACACACAACTGTATTAGGCTTCATATTAGCAGTCCTCAAACCTTTTTCTTCTTCTACTGGAGTAACTGCTTGAAACCACATGTTTAAAGTCCAGTCTTTACTACTGCACTTTAATGTGACTAATGTTTTAAGATCACTGTGCATACTAACTTTTATACAGTATATTATATTAGGGTTGCAGCAGTATGGCAGTTTCATGCTTAAAAGAGTTATATCTCACACATTTGATAATTTACAGTACTGTAATGTACTATTGCTCTATATCAAATCTTAAATCCCGAGATCAATGTTTTAGCCTATGCTATTTTCAGCAGATGCCCAACTAAACACTATTTATTGCATCCCTTTCATCTGTAAACTGTGATGAGCTTTGTATCTAGTCAAAAATAAAGAAAAAGTCTCAAATTCTGTTACTTTTATCACACAATTCAAACAGTAAATGCAGTTTTGAAAAATCAAGGCTATGTGGTGTGACAGCAGAGGTGGGCAAAATATCCAAAAGCAGTACTAATGTAAAAGGACTTGTAGAAATAATCACTTAAGTATAAGTAATAATATTTATTGTTATTGAAGTAGGAGTAAAAAAAATGATCCAATGGCTAACTATTTTTAAAATCATAATATATTTAAAAATGACTCTCACATTTGATTGAGCAGGACCATATACCATTAAACTACGATACTTTTTGAAACTGTTTTTGTACTGTGAAAATCTCATACCACTGCAACCCTAAGAAGTACAAGTTTACAAGTCAGTTACCTGTAGAACTCTTGACATTTCCACACTGAAGTTCAGATTCAGGTGTAACTGCTGGCTTGTTCCTATTTTCCATTTGGTTTTTGGTCTTCGTGTTTGGAAGAGATCCTTATAAAGCAATAAAGATATTACCAGATAGAACAGATTACTCTACATGGAGAGGATTATGCCAAACAAATATGTGATACTTTGTTTTCGTCAAGAAGTCTAACCTCTATTTGAAGAAGCGGAAGTTGTCGATGTGGGAACTTGTCTTTTTGCTGTATCACAAAATATCTCCACTTTCAATGCAGGGCTCTCTCTAATGCAGGATTCAGCTCCAAACCTCTGTGCTACAGAGCTGCAGGCGCTGTGCTCGTGCTCTAGGCTCCTCAGACCCACTACACAATCAACAATTATTCATAAAAAAATGAGAAATTATAAATTCATTCAAACTTTAACAATTCAGTAATTTATTGCTCTCGATCTCAAATAAACATAATTAACATAAATAAACAAAGCTTTAAGAAAACTAAAAATATTGCTATTGTATAAAGATTCAATTACCTGTGTCTTTATTCATGACATGCATGTCTGAAGTTACTCCTAATTCAACAACACGAGGCTCATGGCTCAATATGTGGGTCATTAATTGTGACCTATTAATAATGGTCTTTTCACAATAGCAGCAGTGAAAATGCGCCTTTTCTCGGCACTTGTTGCTGCATTTGACAATGAAGAAATCTGAAAATTAATGAACTAAGCACATTACTAGGCGAACTTAATTTAATATGGTTATAGTAATTATTTAATACAAATCATCAATTTGGAAAACCAAACCTTTGTATCTTACTGCAGTCTCAAAATGTCTACGAACATGGACATGTACCATGTGCGAAATCAAGTTCGTAAAGTCACAAAATGGGCACAGTTTAAGAGTGGACTTCATATAAACTTCATGTTTATCTCTGGTTACGACGGTGTGGTGCCCCATGTTTGTGAAAAAAAATATAGAAATCTCAAAATCTAAGAAGGAAAAAAACAAACAAAGAACAGTTTAATTATATCATCTGACACTGGGATGCTTAAGCAACTATTCCATATTTGATTCACGAACATCATGGAACATTTTTCAATATATTTATATAAATCTACAACCATTTTTTCTCACCATTTGGAATCGCAATCAACGTGGAGGAGTGTCGTTCATTCGTTAATGCTGCCGCCGTTGCCTTTCATCGCAAACTGCCCCCTGGGGGGTCGGAGGAAAATGGCAAAGGCGGGAACAGGAAAATAGGGGCGGGGCGACACGTGTCGCTCCACCCAAAAGTGTCGCCCCACCCCATCGTCCAGAGTGCACTCTGGGGTTACTCGCACCATCAGTGTGTGTGTGTGTGTGTGTGTTACTCCTCGCCGGCAGGTGGCGATATGAGCTCAGCGTGGCGTTCAGACCGTTGCTGTAGTAACGCGGACGTGCGCGTCTGAAGCTGAACATGTGAGTGTAAATAAATCTCTTTTCACTAAAGTTTATCTTCACTAATAAAGTATAAGGGTCATTTAAATAACTGCAACACACATTTATAAGGTTTTGAACAGATTTAGAGCGAGACCGCGACTAGTGGAGAAAGTACTGGACTGTGTGATGTGTTATTGTGTGTGAGAGTTATGGATGTGTTGTTGTTCATACTGTATGTGTGTTTATCTGTATGTGTGTTTGTGTTGTTCATACTGTATGTGTGTTTATCTGTATGTGTGTTTGTGTTGTTCATACTGTAGGTGTGTGTATGTGAAGGCATCGGGATGTCTGTGGTGAAGAATCTCGTTCCTGCGCGCTTCCTCACGCTCACCGCACACCTGGTCATCATCATCACCATCTTCTGGTCTCGCGTGAGGACACACACACACACACACACACACACACACACACACACACACACACACACACACACACACACACACACACAGCTTCTGCTTAGGGAGTTAAATGACAGAACTCAGACTGTGTGTGTGTGTGTGTGTGTGTGTGTGTGTGTGTGTGTGTGTTTTTTACAGGAGAATAACATCCTGTCATGTCTGCCACTGGATTTCACTGAAGAACAGTTCAGAACAGAAGATACACGGTAAAACACAGCAGTTCATTTCAGAATCACATTTATATTTGTCAGCTCATATGAATAAAGGAAAAAAAAAATAGCATAAACAAAAGCATACCATACAAGAAAACTATAGAAAAATTAACACAGGAATAGAAATACAACACAATATAGAAAATAGAAGTATATATATATATATATATATATATATATATATATATATATATATATATATATATATATATACTAATGGCTATCAGCTGGTGTTTTTTGCAGGATGTAAG
Organism: Gila robusta; assembly: GCA_030770095.1. Classification (NCBI taxonomy): domain Eukaryota; kingdom Metazoa; phylum Chordata; class Actinopteri; order Cypriniformes; family Leuciscidae; genus Gila; species Gila robusta. The sequence continues at coordinate 220,661 of JAVALU010001455.1, read as the reverse complement.
CGTCCAGTCAACCTCTGATGACGCTTGTGTGTGTGTGTGTGTGTGTGTGTGTGTGTGTGTGTGTCAGGCTGGTGGTGGCTCTGTCGGTGACTCTGGCTCTGTTCCTCATTGAGCTGGCTGGATTTCTGTCGGGAGTCTCCATGTTCAACAGTAATCAGGCGCTTCTGTGTATCCTTACATCAGTCCAACACCTCGAGCAACAAACGCTTTACTGAACAATTCATTTCTACTCTGAATGTCTCATCTGATTGGCTGAGGTGTTTCTCTGAATGTCTCTGATTGGCTGAGGTGTTTCTCTGAATGTCTCTGATTGGCTGAGGTGTTTCTCTGAATGTCTCTGATTGGCTGAGGTGTTTCTCTGAATGTCTCTGATTGGCTGAGGTGTTTCATCTGATTGGCTGAGGTGTTTCTCTGAATGTCTCATCTGATTGGCTGAGGTGTTTCTCTGAATGTCTCATCTGATTGGCTGAGGTGTTTCTCTGAATGTCTCTGATTGGCTGATGTGTTTTCCTGAATGCCGGCTCAGCTCTGGTCTCTCACTGCAGCGCCTGCGTCAGTTTGTCCTTCTTTGTCTTCCAGCAATGGCCCTGCTGGACGTACTGGATCATATTCAGCCTCTGCAGGTCCGTCTTCTCCATACACATTTTTATTCATTAGTATTAAAGTGCCCTATTATGCTTTCAGATATTCCCTTTCATGCAGTGTGTAATAGAGAAAAGATACAGATAAATGCAGTTTTTCTCTCCCAAAAGAAAGAATCGACTCTGAACTGAAACGAGTCGTCAGTAATTCAGTCTCACTTCCTATGTAGGTTTGTAACTAATTAGCATAATGCCAGCCTGTGGTCTTGATTGGCTGACAGCGTCTCTTAGCTCCGCCCTCAAACACTGTAGTTTATCTGAGACTGGAAGAGTTTGGTTCGTGTTGTTCATGTCGAGAAGACGCTGTTTTCTGAGATTGATACGGTAAAACCCACGCCATCGTTACTGTTTGTATCACTGTGTGTCAAGAGCTGAGATTCAGATATGATAATGAGCGTTTGCTTTCTGACCAATCAGAGCAGAGCAGCTCTCAGAGAGGCGGGGCTTAGAGAGACTGAATCTTTATGGAAGCGTTTCAGACACTGAGAGAAAACAGCTGAAGCTGCGGTGGAGATTATGAGGAGAATAAAGTGTTTTTGATCTTGGATGAATGTGAACCTGTTGTAGGAGAAAACAAAACAACATTAGGAGCCTTTAATATAGTATTAAGGGGCATTTTATAAGCTTTCCTGTAGCTCAAATAGTTTTGACTAACAAGTGTCCAACAAATGCATGATTGTAAAATATAAATGCATTATTTCTACACATACTTTGGTATATTAAAATGGTTAATGTATTGAAAATGGACATTTCGTAATTCTCATTTGTTGTGTGTGTGACAGTGTGTTTCCAGCGCTCTTCGAGTTCTTTCTGCTCATTTCACTGAAGTCCATGTGAGATTCTTCAGGACATGAAGACCCTGCAAAAGAAAACACTCGATTAAGAGTTTGTCGGACGGATAGAGACGGTCTCGTGTTCTCTTCAGTGTTTTAGAGAACGAGAAATGGAGAGATTTGTAGCTGTTTCACTTTTCTGTGTGTTTTAGAAAGGAATTAAACGTACATTTTCACAGTGAATTTGTGTGCATTGTTGTCTTTTATAGCTCTGAGGACTTAATATGCATTTTATACAAAGATTTATTGAAGCCTATTTCTGTAACATGGAAATCAGAATTGTTTCATAAAAGGTAAAAATTGTGATTTAAAATGTCAAAATGATGACACTTAAAGTTGAAAAAATGAGATAAAAGTAATAATTAAGAAGTGATGACTGTTAATGTCGAAACTATGACTTACTATCTTATACTTTCGACTTTTTATGTCATAATTACGAATATATCAATATTGTTGTATCTTATGTGTCGGACATGGGATTTCACTACATATACAATAATGGTAATATACATTTATGTTGAGTGCAGGTACAAATGTACAGGAAATATATACATTTTAATTTCACAGTTATAAATCATATATGATCTGAAAGTGTATGTACAGATGGTTCTGTGCCGCTGTTTGTGTAAAATCTCTGAGGCGGGGCCAAAGTGATTGGCAGGTCACGGCCCAATGAATGTTTTTTTTAACAGGCCAATCAGCGATAAGTTTACGACGGTTGGGCCAATAGCAGAACAGCTGGGTTTCATTTTAAATCCAGGCGGTTAAACGGAAGAGCTGAGGCGCAGACACAAGGACAACAGAGGAATCATCATCATGCAGGTATAATAAGCGCATATTGACCATTTATTTTCAGTATAAGTGTATTTATATATATTTATATGTGTATGTTGGCGATGTCAGTGTAGTGAAGGGATTGATCTGTAAGTTATCAAATCAAGGTCTTAAGCGTTATTGTCCGTGTGAAACTACGAGTACTAAATAAACTCAGACGTTATATATTAGTAATAATTGTATTTCTTTTGGTTAAGTTACCCATATGTGAGCTGTCTTATTGTTAATGATATAAGTGCTTTATTTTTTTCAGGGTTGTCTCATTTTTATTGATGGAAGTGCTTAATTTGTTCAGTGTGTGTTGAGTTTGAGATATTTTTGTGTTTCTTTTAATCAGAATAAAGAGAACAGGGAACCCAGAGCTCTGCAAACACAGGTGACACAAACAATAACATGTAATTATATTAATTTAGCGAGTCATAGTGCAGTTTACAGAGATCACGTGCTCTTCTCTATCTCTCCGTCACTGCTGTGTGTGATATGCTTATGTTTTGTGTGTGTGTGTGTGTGTGTGTGTTTCAGGCTGCTGGTGAGATGAATCCAGACACACACACTGTTACAGGTAAAACCTTGAGAATGTGCCATAAAAAAATCCTACATTAAAAACCAACTATAAAGATGTGGATGAGTGCAATATGGCTGTTAAAAGATACTTCCTTCAAATATACTTTATTGTTTGGCAGGTGAAACTGGTGCACTAGATTATAAATGATCATAATTCTCACAGACATACTAAAACACCATTTTTGTTGCGTGTGATTTGTTTAAACCATGATTGCTGATAGCTATAGTCTTCTTTCAGGTCCTGGGAGAGTTCCAGTCAAGTCGAGCTCAAAGTGAGTTCACGTTAAAACTACTGTGTGAATATGAAGTTACACTTGATCATTTTGCTTCTCCAGTAAAAGTATCTTGATTTAAGAGCGTTTAGATGTTTGTACTGGAGAACGAGACCGAAACGCTGAGGAAGAACATCAGTGTGTTTAATAATAACTGCTGTTCCAGGAAATTCACCATAAAAGACTTCGACATCGGGCGTCCGCTGGGAAAGGGCAAGTTTGGGAACGTGTATCTGGCGAGAGAGCGTAAGCTGAAGGCCGTCGTGGCGCTGAAGGTCCTGTTCAAATCTCAGATGGAGAAGGAGGGAGTCGAGCATCAGCTGAGGAGAGAGATCGAGATCCAGTCGCATCTCAGGTGTGTGTGTGTGTGTGTGCTGCTTATGCTATTCCTTCATGTCGATTTAGTTTTAGTTTGTCATATTTGAGTCATCTGAATTGTTTTCGTCGATGAAATGCAATAAGATTTTATTCAACTAAATCTACAGTAGATTTAGTTGACTAAGATCTAATGGGTTTAGTTAATTTGTAATGCATTCATTTAAAATTTCCAAACCCAGTATACATATATTCTCAGAGAAAACAAAACATCTAGGCCTATTAACCTTGAACATGCAATACAGACACAGGTTTAACTGCTGTGACATAAAAAAATATCTTAATTAAATAAAACCACTTCTCCTAAAGCAGAATGAAAGTAGAAAGTCTTATTTTCAATGAATGATATATGCATTTTTTTATAACAACTTGCATACAACATTCTTTTCAGTAGACATACTGTATTAATTTTGTATAAGTTAAATATAATTAATCCTTATTAAAGCAGGGAATGCTTTTCTTTTTCTTTTGTTGTTTGATTAATATTAAGTGCACAGACGACATCAGGTTTATCACGCACTGTCACTTTAAGACTGAATGCACGGATGCACATCTGATATTCTCACAGCAGTTTACATTCTGATAAGACATAATGAATACTCTCCAAAACTGACATTTAGAGATGATGTTGTGTATTTGTCCATTCAGACGTGAAATACAGTGTGCATGTCTGCACGCTTTGTGTGTGTGTGTGTGCACAGAAAACCGTACAGGATACAGCTCTTATTCAGATCTAGCCATATGTCTGCTCTTCTCTTTCTCACAGATATTTACTTTTCTTTTTTCTTCTTTTTTAAATAACGTTTTATGATACCGGCATCAAGCACATGATAACTCATGTCCCGCCGGGTAGATCAGCACGTGACATCAGTTCTGACTGGATCTCTTCTACAATTGTCCCTAACGAACAATTTTATCTAGTTTTTATTCATTGACAAAAAGATTTTTGTCATAGTTTTTGTCATTCAAAACTGTTTTTTTAGTTATCGTCTCGTATTCGTCTGTGAAAAAAATGTCGAAATTAACACTGGTTTTGAGATGATCCTGATTGTGTGTGTGTGTGTGTGTGTACAGGCATCCAAACATCCTGCAGTTCTACAACTACTTCTTCGACGACTCGCGTGTGTATCTGATCCTGGAGTACGCGCCGCGCGGAGAGATGTACAAGGAGCTTCAGCGCTGCGGACGCTTCGATGACCAGCGCACCGCCACCGTGAGTGATCAAGCGTAGGGTGCGGGGAAACTTTTAAAAATCGATTTTCTAAATGCTTAATAATGTGGTGTTGTTTCAAAGAACGCACCCACAGTTTAGAGACACACAGGCTTGCAACGGAGGAAGCATTATGAATGAAGCTTATACTTGACGACAACATTCATATCAATATCTAAACAAATAGAAAATGGCTATAAATAATGTTTAGTTTAGTTAGTCGAGCACATCAAGCTCTTCTTGTGATCTATCCGTGTTCAGGTATGCTAGGCCTACTTTAGTTTTTATGACATGCAAGCGGTTTTCTGTGATAACGAACAAATGCCCGCCTATAAAAGAAAATAAACATGTCCTGTATCTGATGCAAAAGTAATTAATATTCAGAATGTAATGGCCTGTATTATACAGCTCTCACTGCAAACTATCGGCCGCTGATCAGGGCTGTGTTTCTCAGAGCGTCGGAAGCTTACATTGATCGTAGAACAATTACCACCAATCAACTGCTTTTGGGAAACGCAACCCAGATCCAGATGATAGTCTCTTACTTTCATAGATGTGTCTGTCGACTCATTTTAATGATGACTTGCGTGAGCTCAGAGCTTGAGAGGCGAATGTGAACATCGAGTGACAGCGGGCTAGATTATATTAATGCAGTTATGAGGTGTGTATAATTGAAACTAAATAACTCCCGCTCGATTGGGACTAACAGCTGCTGTTCGATTCTCGATTTTGAATCAAATTTCAATTCGATATATGCATAGATCTGATTTTAGATTTGATGATAGATTTTAAATTTATGCGTATATCGAATTGAAATTTAATTCAAAATCGAATCGTGGGATTCCAAAAGATTCCCACCCCTAATGAAACGTGCTGTTATGATGTTCTGTGTTGCTGACGCTGATCTCCTGTGTCCAGTACATGGAGGAGCTGGCGGACGCGCTGAACTACTGTCACGAGAAGAAGGTGATCCACCGAGACATCAAGCCTGAGAACCTCCTGCTGGGCTTCAGAGGAGAGCTCAAGATCGCAGACTTCGGCTGGTCCGTCCATGCGCCGTCGCTACGGTAACACACCCCATAATAATACGTTTATTTTATATAGCGCCTTTCTACAAACTCAAGGTCACTTTACAATATGATACAAATAGACATGACAGTAGACAAAGAAGCAATGCAGATAAACTGAATAGGGAACATGATTAAACTGAAAAACATAAACATGAGAAGAATCAGAGCATAAAGTCCTGTCAGTGAAACGAGAAGCATAAGGATATGTTTTGAAATCATGTAATGATGGAGGCTCGTGAATGTGCTGGAATATAATTCCAGAGAGTCGACCCTCAAAACGCCCTCCACCAAATGATAATGGTTTATGCTGTGGGATGAACAACAGACCGGTATCAGAAGATCTAAGTGTGTGTGTGTTTGTGTGTGTGTTTATGCTGTGGGATGAACAACAGACCGGTATCAGAAGATCTAAGTGTGTGTGTGTGGACTGGGGAGTAGGTTTGGGTGAGATCAGAAATAACGGGGGGGCAAGACCATCGAGTGCTTAGAATGTGTATAAAGTTGGAAGTTAAAGCCATGATGACGGATGATGTGACCTAATAGACCTTTCTCACAATAACCGGAAATACGTAATCGTTGTGGAAGCGAGTTCCTGTCAAGCGTCAACACATCAGAAAATGGATCAGAGAATCTACACATCTTCGCTAACGGATTTGCCAAATATTACATTTGCCGACGTTATACGACTCGTGGAGGAAAACTCCGTCACCGAAAAGAAAAAAATAAATAAAGGGTACAAATTTTTACAAATCGAATGTATCGTCCTGTGGAATCATTCATTCACAGACAGCATTCGAACATGTTCAACTAATAAAGATCTTCATCGCTGGCAAACAATATGATGCATTTGCAGATTTGCTTTCACTAGACTGTACTGTAGATCCACGGCCACTTCATCCAACGCTCTTGATGTTCTTAAATCTTCCCGTTACTCCGAGTCGAGTGTGGATTGAAAGCGCTTCAGACGATTCAGTGCGTGAGGAACTGAACAGATCATTCAGACTGATTCGCGAACTGATTTAGACAGATCTGCCAACATGTTTGATGAAGTCTTTGAACAGAATCGACTCAAAAGAGTGATTCATTTGTGAATTGAGCATCGCTCATGCCCATAAAAAGATACAGCGCGCTTGAAATAAACTACGCATTTAACATGTATTGCATTAAAAATAAAGTAACGTTAACGAGAGGAACGTCGCCCAACGTAACGAAGTAAAAGTACAGTTTTTTTCATTAGAAATGTACTCGAGTTAAAGTACCCACATTTAAATCTACTCTTAAAGTACAATTTCTCCAAAGAAATACTCAAGTAAATGTACTTCGTTACTTTTCACCTATGCAAATCATTAGCGTGTCCACTTAGACATAATGTATGTGTATTATAGAGGATATATACTATCTTACTAAAGCATTATAGTCTGCTTTTAATGAAGCATTATGGTATGAATTTGTTCTGTTTATGGTTGTCCAAGTCTATCAACAGGGAAGGAATGAAACGACAGATATGGCTGCTTTTGTGAATAACTACAACAGTCCGGTACGCTACAATGACTCTTGCTCGTTGCTTGCGCCATTTGTTTACCTATTGCCCTGACCGGGGAGGAAGAAGATTTCCACGACGATTGCGTATTTCCGGTCACAAATACGGAAGTTGTGAGAAAGGTCTATGGAAGCTTGTAGACGATGAAGAGACGCCATGCTTCATACTCCTGAACACTGTCGTGTGTGTGTGTGTGTGTTTCAGACGCCGCACCATGTGTGGCACGCTGGACTACCTCCCGCCGGAGATGATCGAGGGACACACACACGATGAGAAGGTGGACCTGTGGTGTATCGGTGTGTTGTGTTACGAGTGTCTGGTGGGAAACCCTCCGTTCGAGACGGCCAGCCACACCGAGACCTACAAGCGCATCACCAAGGTGTGTGTCCACACACACTCCTGACACTGACTCGTATTATAGGGATGCACAGATATGAAAATATGGCCGATACGATACAATATATATATATATTTTTTTATTTCTGCGAAAAGTCACATCAGCTTTAGAGAACTCATGCACATCCTGTCTTATGTGTTAAGATATTAGTCTTATTTTAAACAAATAATATTTGTTTTAAACCAATAAATTCAGTAAATATCTCACTAAGAATAATTGGAGGTTATGATGATATTAACAACATTCCTTTCAGGAGTTCAAATTCAAGGGTTTTTGAAAATGATGTTTGAAAATACTTGTTAAATTATGAAATGGCAGGGTTTTCTTTATAATAAATTCTTAATTTCTTTAAGTGCATGTACAAATTCTTAAGTTTTCAAGTGCTTTCGGAACATCAAAATGGTTATTCTCAAGAAATTTACATAATTATAAAATTTAAAATGAGGTCCCCATTTGACTCATTTATGTTATTACGGAATTTGAATTTCTGCAGAAAGTCACAACTTTAGAGAACTTAGAGCACATCTCTATAATATATACATCTAGTAATATATGCATAATATTTTAATTGACCCAATACGTTTATTAAACATCTCACCTTTGGGTATTAAAGTCAAATTTTAGGTTATAGACAGATTTTTAAAGACGTTCTTTTCAGGAATTCAAATTCTTAAGTTTTATCTAGTTCTTTTTAAGTTAGGAATACAAAATATTATTAACTAAATTTGGAAAGTAAGAAAATAGAAGTTTATATTAAATTCTAAGAAATTGTTAACGAGTGCAAATTTTTTTCTTTTTCAAATATTGTAGCAACATCAATTTAACTTAATGTTTTCATCGTTATAAATTCTAAAATGAGGTCTCCATCTGTATTTGTTGTAGTTACTGAAATTACATTTCTGCAAAAAGTCATTTCACACAGTCATGGTTGATTGTTCATTGGTGTCACTTTAAAGAACTCGTGCACGTCCCTAGTATTGGGAATATGTAATAATATGCTTGGTATTTTAAACGACCCAATAAATTATTTTTTTTAATATGATTGGAGGTTATGATGATTTCAGGGGGGAAAAAATATTCAGGAATTCTTCTTATTATTATTTTTATTTTTTTTTGAGAATGCAGAGTATTCTTAACTTAATACTTGAGTGCTATTTTATTTTCTTACTTTTGTTCTCTGTGTGTGTGTGTGTCTCAGGTGGATCTGCAGTTTCCTAAAGTGGTTTCTGACGGCGCTCGTGATCTGATCTCGAAGCTGCTCCGCCACAGTCCCTCCATGCGTCTGCCGCTCAGGAGTGTGATCGAGCACCCGTGGGTGAAGGCTAACTCGCGCAGGGTCCTGCCGCCCGTCTGCAACACACAGGCTCTCGCACACCACTGATGACCTCAGCGCAAGGACCTGTTTGAGACACTCAGAGCCGCTGTTTCACTTCACTGGTGGTTTGTCCTGTGCTGTCACACTTAATGTCAAAAACACCTGATCTAGTGCGTGTGTGTGTACAAACTCTACAGTTTGTTCTCTGCTCTTTTACACACTCTTGTATAGCTGTAGTTCTCTGTTCATATTCATGTGGTTTTATTGTCTTCTATGAATGTGTTTCTTGTTTCTGTCAAATTATATTAAAATAAGAGCTCTCTAGTGTGTTGTGGCGTGTGTTTGTCAAACTCCTGAACTGATGCCGATTTGTATGTTGGTGAAAATGTTGCTTACTGTATCTGTGTTTCCATCCACCTATTTGTATGCACATTTTGGGATCTCTTATAAAACCTCTGGATGGAAACACCAAATGTGCATAAATTCAAAAAAAAAGTATGAGCTCAATTGAGTCGGATAAATTTAGCCGATAAGAAAACATGCGCATAAACTACATTGAAAGCACATTTTACCGAATAAATCCCTCGATGTGCTTCAAAAAAGACGTGACCTTGCGATTGGGACGCGTAACTGGACTAACTAGCGGACCGATCTCGTCGTATTCGTTTTGCTCTTGGTGTAAAAGTGTTTTACTGGCATACAGTGTGCAAGAAGAACACGTCCTTGTTTTTTTGTCTTAAGCCCCATGACTGGACTCATTCTGCATCACTAAAGTTCTTTGTTATACCATTACATGTTGTCATATACGGAAGCCCTGAACCGCAAGGTGAAAAAAAAAAAAAGAAAACTTATCTCGTTATAACGACATAAATATCTCGTTTTAACGACATATCTCGTTTTAACGACATATCTCGTTTTAACAACATAATAAGGGGACATTTTAATACGCATTAAGCTACATTTAGCGTTCTTATAATGAGTTTCTATGGGAGGAAAATGCTTAACGTCAAATTAAACGCTTTGAGTTCATATTCTGGACTTATCTGATTTTTGTAGTATACTTTATTATGATTTTAGTATCATATTGATTAATAAATGCACGCACAATTATCCGTGAACTTGATAAATGTATATGTTTTTATTAGGCTACTATCCACAAACAAATTGCTTTCAATTATGTGTACAAAATTCAGAATTCAACGAATGTGCAGCAATTTGTACAAATAGAGACATGTTTGTGTATAAAATACATTTGTTTTATTTTGTATTAGTGATTATAATTTGCGCGTCCATTTGAGTCGATCTCATTTGAGTGTATTCGGCAATTTGCTTAACGTGTAATTAAACGCGTTGCATTCATATTCTGGGCTCATTTATTTTTTGCACATAGTATAGCTTATTAATATGATGTTTACTGAGTTTGGTCTTTTAATATTACTGTCTTAGTACAGTAAGCCACGTTAAGCCTATTCTAATAACGGTTTTCTATGGGAGGAAAATGCTTAACGTAGGCTATAATTAAACGCGTTGCGTTCATATTCTGTGCTCATGATTTTTTTGCACAAAGTATAGCTTATTAATATGATGTTTACGAAGTTTGGTCTTTTAATATTACTGTCTTAGTACAGTAAGCCACGTTAAGCGTTTTAGAATGTCCCAACATAACTACAATGCGTTCTTTAATTCCCGGTCTTATTCTGCCCTCTAGTGGCATACCGAAATGAATATAAACCTTAACATAACGGACAGTGTTCAGACCAAACACAGTAAATAATCATACTAATAAGTATATGTACAACAAAATCTGATGAGCTCAGAATATAAACTCAACGCGTTTAATTCCACGTTAAGCAAATTGCCGAATACACTCAAATGAGATCGACTCAGACGTCAATAAATGGACGCGCAAATTATAATCAGTAATACAAATGTATTTTATACACAAACATGTCTCTATTTGTACAAATTGCTGCACATTCGTTGAATTCTGAATTTTGCACACATATTGAAAGCAATTTGTTTGTGGATAGTAGCCTAATAAAAACATACATACACATTTATCAAGTTCACGGATAATTGTGCGTGCATTTATTAATCAATATGATACTAAAATCATAATAAAGTATACTACAAAAATCAGATAAGTCCAGAATATGAACTCAAAGCGTTTAATTTGACGTTAAGCATTTTCCTCCCATAGAAACTCATTATAAGAACGCTAAATGTAGCTTAATGCGTATTAGAATGTCCCCTTATTATGTCGTTAAAACGAGATGATGTGTCGTTAAAACGAACGAGATATGTCCTTAAAACGAGATATTATGTCGTCGTTAAAACGAGAAGTTTTTTTTTTTGGGGGGGTTTTTTTCACCTTGCGGTTCAGGGCTTCCGTAGTCATAGGTGACATCTGATGTGTGTAAACGCAGTGTGGAATGAGAGAAAGGCTGCTTTGAAAGCTCAGGTTGGCTTGTGTGTTGTTGTCACTACGTTGTGTGGTTGTAGATGTGTATATTGGAGAAGTTTCTCACTGAGCTCTTTATAATGTGAAAGCATCCTCTGTACTTCTGTTTCTGGCCCTCCTAACATCCCCCAAATCATGCAGTTGTTCTCACGAGTGGGTTCTCCTAAAACCATATTGATTGATCAAGGATCAACTTCATGTCCAAACTTCTGACATGTGTACGGTTTGCTAGGCATTTTAAGCATAAGTGGTGCATTGTGGGATTGAATGAGTGCACTCTCTAACGTCCACTGGTTTCGGACAGCACTACAAATGGCTGTTCCCTCAAAAAGTGCCCTATTTAAGGCTATAGGGATGATTTCGGACACAGCCCTCATCACACGCTGACTGACGGAGATTCAATCAAGCGCTGTACAATTGTTGCACGAGCTCGCAGGTGAATTAAAAAATGTTTTATTACCTCCACCTCTCTCGGGAGAAATTGTGTGAAATCGTTGATGCTCGTACTATTGAAAAAGAGGACAAACTTGTTGAATTTTGTCAGGAATGAAGATGTTTTCCATTTATTGCTCATATGCAATGAGGAAATTGCCACTTCACATCAAATTCATGTGCTGTTTTCCTCCATTCTTCTTCAGAAGTTTGTGTCTGAAAACATGACATTAGATTAACAACACTGTTTATGATCCCAGCTTTTAAAATAATGGATCCTTAAATGTTTTATTAGGGCTAAATATTTCTCATTTTAGATTAAGTCAAGCAAAATTCAAGGCAAGTTAAGTTTATTAACATAGCACACTTCATACACAATGTGTTTTACATGAAACGGGTTTAAAATGATCAAGTGCAAAAGAAAAACAAAGAATAAGGCATTGATTAAAATGGATTTAAAATGGGATTAAAAGATTTTTAAAAAGGACACATTATTATGTGTTGTAATCCTACCATTATTATACATTGATTCTATGAATAGTAAGTGTTCCTATAGACAGTAATTAAGCCTTAAATTTGCATTAATTTACTTTATACATGAGCATTTATGTACGGTAATTAATAATGTTTTGATGAACATTAACAACTCCTTTAAAATATTCCAGCCTCCTCTCTGCCTGTTTTTAAATCAACGTTTGCAGCAGATCCTGATAAACTGACAGGAGTCAAAGTTGAGGTATTTACTCGAAGCCCGTGTTGAACAGGCGGCAGCGGGACGTCAGTCGGAGGGTCCGAGTTATTGGTAATCTTCAAATCCCGGCAGAACAACAGCGGTTCTGATCCGAGACCCAGCTGATACTGCCACAGATACAGACGCTCGTTTGGCTTCAGCTCAAATGATAATTGCTCTTCCTCTTTAGTCTCTTCATTCCAGTTTTCCTTCTCAGCGTTCACACTTGCACCTCCGTATAGTCCCGATAAGGAGAACTGATACTGTGTAATGAACCCTGCGAGTTTTCCAGCTCTGATCGTGGCCGGCGTTTTTATCTTCCAGTTCTGTGTGATCTGGGACATCTTCTCCTTATTGTATCCAACCTTTTTAGTAATTTTCTTTTGCCATGTCACTGGTGTGAGACTGTCATTACTAACAGTTTTAATGTTCACCCACTTGCTGAATGCTGGGCCGTTGGTTATGGACAGCCCGCCTGGCAGAAAGTTCAGGACATCGGAGTGAACAGAATAAACAGCAATACTGTGGTCCTCAAAGTCGTTACAGCTGTAGTACTGGACTCCCCACTTGGTTGGCTTGAGGAAGTAGAAGCGATATTGCAGACCCCAGTAATAGAGACCATCTCTGCAATTGGGATGTAGGGGAAATTCACCAGAACCGGAGTCATTACTCAGGTCTATTGTTCTTCTGTAAGTGCCCTTCTCCTGGAAGATGATGTAATACCATCCAAAGGCTGACAGGTAATGGTCTCCGCCCCGACAGTTGGGATGAAGGGTGAAGACTGAAGATTCAGTGTCTTTTGACAGATCAGTGACTCTGCGGTAGTCATTACCGTTAATGATGTAAAACTTCCTTTTGTGAGCAAAGTAATGTTCTCCATGTTGGCAGGAGGGGTGCAGGGCATAAATACGAAGGCGTGACCCTTTGTTGAAATTACTGGACCTCATATAGCAGCCGAGATCAGAGCGGATTATATAGCAGTGACCCTTTGATCCACAGAAATCAACACCTTTTATTTGGTGCTTGGGAATAATACCTGCCATTTTGCCTTAACCTGCAACACAAGATAACAACAAAAACAGCTTTAAGTTTTGAGCTATTTTCCCCCACACTCTTTAAATTAGTCAAAGTTACATATGAAGACGAGAGATTTTTTCCTCTCAGCACTCCTGTATTTAGTCAGTTTGTAATAGCTGTGATTTGCTGTTTTCTTCAGCATCCGCAATTACAGGGTTAATGAGGAGAGTTTAGGAAGTGTGTATGTGAAAATATAAGATCTGTGTAGGCTAATGTTTCTGATGTTACTGGTGTTTTGCATTAAATATTTCAACAAAAATCTCCTTTGTTTGTCTTTCTGGACACATTACAATACTTTTGCAATCACTTCACCAGAAATCTTTCTTCATCTGTACATTAGTCATCTCTACCCTTCATACATACTTTTAGCTGTTCTGTCGACTTCTTGCTTACAAAGTTACACTACAAATACATATCTGTTAAAAAAGTATGGTAACAAAATGGCATGTAAAATTTACTTTAGAAGACTTTTTTTTATTAGGTATTCTTAAATCATGTTAAAAAAATGGCCTACCCACGAGAACATACAGATCCACCAGATACATCACAAATACAGGTCTTCATATGAGCTCCGAATGCTCTTTATTAGAAACATACTCACCTAGACGTGTGTATCAGCACTGGATCTGACGACAGCTTCAGTCTGAGAGAGAGATATATCTGACTGCTTAAAAACAAAAACAAAATGTAAATTGTTTTAAGCAAAAACTCACTTACTATTATTTTTTTCAGGAAACTTCTTGATTTTAGAATATTTAGATATTAGGACTGGAAACAAGACAAAATCACTGAGTAATAAAGGCATGTTTTGCAGTGTAGGGAACGAGCTGTGTGTGTGCTGAAGGGGAATGGCCACACATGGCAGGACCAGATAAAGTCTGCAGTGTTCAGGTGCTTATTTAAGATGAACTGCAGTAAAGTGTAGGAAATGCTCTTTAACAGCGACCGCTGACGCGCCGTCACACCAACACTAGATTGAAGAGCTTCTTCTAACTCATAACACACTCCATGATGATTGCAGAACAACACACACTCGGCTCTGAAGCGAAAGCTTGAATGTGTGTGTGCAAGAACGCTTCCTTATATTCCTTATATACTTCTCGGCCGGGTGTGATATTGCAAATCTTGCACGCCACTGTCCATTGGCTCGTTTAGTTTACACTCGAAGATGATTGGTGAGATCCCAATTCGTCAGTCCACGTCTGGCGTTACGTCAAACTGTTAGGGAACTCGTTATTTGTGGATACCCTTTTAATGTGTTAACGATACTATATATGAACTAAGAATGAACTAGTTTGCAAATAATTTATAATCACTTTATTATTGTATGTAATACCACTGTGTTATGTGTTACCACTGAAGGGTGTAAGACACAATGTAATGGATAAAAATTAATGATGAAAGGATTAATCCAAATTGATTAAAGGGGTCATATAATGGTACATGCACTTTTTCAAGTTGATTGTACTGAAATGTGTGTTGGCAGTGCCTGTACACAACCATCATATAATGATAAAAACCCATCCAGTGTTTTTGTTTTAATCTCCTTATATGGTTTCCCCTGCCTCAAATCGAGCCGTTTGACCGTGTGACGTCACTAGATCGGACGCCCCTCCCACGATTGTTGATTGACAGCAGCGTTTCCACACAGACCCGCCCTGAGCGAGCTGTCAATCATCATAGTCCGCTATTGTTGATACGCTGGAGCAGGATGGCGTCTAAGCGATTGTGGTGTTCTGTTCTTGGCTGTAATAACGAACACAGTCATTTTGATGTTCCTAAATCCGAACCGCTGAAGACGCAGTGGCTGAGTTTTGTTTTCGAAGGGAATATTCCCCACGAGCAACGTCAATGCTTTCATGTTTGCACTCATCTTTTCTCACCAGACTGCTTTATAAACGAGGGTCAGTGTAAATCTGGTTTTGGTAAGAAGTTGGTCCTGAAAAAAGAATCGGTACCAACTATTCATGTCCCCGCTGCACCTCGATTAACCTTTATATTAATCTTTGCAAATCGTTTGCATGCTTCACGATGAATGCGGCTGAGGTTTACACTCAGGGTATATTACGGCATGTTTTCTATGTACGACATTCTCAATATAATTCATAATCCCACGTTTATAATGAACAACGCATTATGGTTATTGTGTTATTACATACTGTGTACGTATCAGTAAACACATAGCGTTCGTATCTCACCACTCTACCCTGCCAGTACATACAAAGATAGATCCAAGTGACATTATGTTAACCAACCATTCAGAAACGTCCTGTTCGAGCCTTAATTGTCGAACTTCTTCGGGCCGTCATCCGTCATCCGACTTAAATTGATTGATTCAAACTGATACGGTTGCACAGATGTGTCCTCAGAGACTCCCGCTGCCATTCTCTCTCCAAAATATACCCTCAACTGTTGTCAAGGCAACACTCCGCGTGCGGTTGTGTCAGAACGCTCCACAGAACAGAGGGGCGGAGTCAGCAAAGCTCATTATCATTTAAAGACACATGCACTTAAACGGCGTGCTGAAAACAGAGCTGTTTTTGACCAGGTAAAATGAGTGTTTTCTTACAATACTAATGAGAATTTTTAATTAAAGTATATTACAAACTTTTCATTTAGACCCTAAAGAATCATATTAACTTGTATGAAAATGGCATTATATGACCCCTTTAATAGAATTATATAATGCAGATTATTAACAGTAGATTATTAATTATGCTGGATACAGGTGAAACCCATAACTAGAAAGCAAGTGATACAAATAACAAGCTTTTTATGACTTCATCAAACACTAGTAGAATTCGACTGCACATTTAAGGACAACTAATACACTATATAACGTAGACTTTTTTGTTAAATGACATGCGGCAGATCTGTCTGCAGTTACTTTTAAAGCAGCATTTCGTCAGTTTTTTTTAAAAATGCCTTAAAAATGTTGTATTTTATACTGTAATTGAACTCCTGCATATATAGCACTATACTGTAGTGCAGAAGTCTGTTTGTAATAGTTGTGATTTGCTGTTTTCTTCAGCATCAGCATTTACAGGGTTAATGATGAGAGTTTAGGAAGTGCGTATGAGAAAATATAAGAGCTGTGTAGGCTGATGTTACTGCGGTTCTGCGTTGTTGTGCATTAAAACTTTCAACGAAAAGCTGCTTTTTTGTCTGTATTACAATATGGAGAGAGTGGGGGACGATTTCCTTGGGTTTTCAGAGACTGTTTTTATCGGAAAGCCAACATTTTTATATGTATATTTCTGAAATACATTCGGCTACATGGACACAGTCACCTCTGATAGCAGAGCACACTAAATTATAATGTAGACAAATGCATTTTCTGTTAAGCTGCTTTAAAAAAATTGCGTACAGTATTTCTTCAAATGGCACAATATATCATCTAAAGATTACAGTAATGCATGCCTGATGTTATTTAATTCTACAGGTTGTAGATTTTGCTCTGAGCCACATAGACCCAAAATCATTCAAGATTCGCAAAATGCTACAACCAGATTACTGTACTCACACAAAAATTAGCAAAGTCTATTTAGGCAATTAGGAATCTAATTAGGAAATATTAAACTAGTCAGAAATACAGATAATAATTTGAAGCACGATAAAGAGTTAAAGTAGACAGAAGAATAAACGAAGTCAAAAAAAGAGTTCAAATCAGCTCCGGGTGGATATTAAGAATATACTGCGATGTGTGACATTAAGGAAAATCCAGCTGAAGTCTTAAAGATTCTTGAAGTTCATCTAAAAAACAAAAACAAAACCCGGACAGTGTCGGCAGAGCAGATATATCAGGGCAGACTTCAGTACTTTCACTGAGATCATGAAACAAACAATCACAAACTGAGGTTGTGTTGCTTTTCTTTCACTTTTAAAACTGTTATACATTGAATGTTATTTATGGAGAATAAATGCATGAAAAATGTACTTACATGTCTACCGTTTCAGTGAAGTAATCAGTCTTCTAATGCCAGCAGCAGAACACGAAACTTCACTCGATTTGACTTTATAAATTACAGAAACCACTCCTTAACAACTTACAAGTTAAGGCACAAGTTTGTGTCACAATGTCCTCTGAATATTTTTGAGAGTAACAGGATGTATGAGCTGGGTGGAGAAACTGAAGAAAAACTTTGATGGTGCTTCTTGTAGCGCTAGATCGAATACAGAAACGGAAACTGTTCTGTTTTGCTTGTGTTCTTTGTGCCCTAATTAGGACCCAAGCCCTGAAAGGGTGAAGGCCCTATAGGAGACAACCGTTTCCAAAGCAAGAGAGATGATGCGAATAATTAGACAACAAGAGCGATTGAATATAAGGTTGATGAAACTTTTGAAACAATCAGTTGATGAAGAACATTTTGAGGAAAATTGTTTGAAATATAGAATGAACAAACTATGGGTGTGGAATTTCATTTGAAATTTGACACCGCCTACTGAGTTTGTTTCCGGTAAATCATGATAAAAGTGTGATGGGTAGATCATGATGAAAGTGTTATCCTCTCCTCGAGAGCCCGGTCTCTTCCCTGTGCATACACACTGGTGTCTTCGTGGGTCCAGGAAGGGATATGTCCAATATGTGAGTCGTCGGAACCGCGGTCCGGAATAGAGAATCATGCGTGACGCCGCTGACAGGCTAGGATGCCGGGCTGCTATTCCTCTCAGTTGTCGTGGCTAAAGAGGACAAGCTGCGATGCCGAAGCCGCCGCCCCTCGCGCCTCAGAGCGCAGAGAGAGAGAAGCGTGTGTGACCGCCGGACAGTACCGCCCCTTTACCTGGACCCATCCCATCTGTTCACTACCCATCCTTCACTATTCCCTGGCACGACGAAGGCACCAGATCCCCTTTTGTTTTAAAAATGTAAACGTTTTTGGACATTTTATGTTTATTTACTTTAATAAATGTGTTATTAAACAATGTGTCGTTTGCTCCTCCCGCCACAACACTCAGTACTATTCAGAGTTTGAGGGCAGTCCTCATTATAATTTTATTATTTCTTGCAGAGGCAAAAGCTAAATACTCCACTCCATGCCAGCTGGAAGTTCCATGGGCCAGATACACAATTACATTTTAAAGCTCATACTCTGTCTTTGCTCAATATGTGTTCTCGGCTAAGAATGTCAGGTGTCTTCTCTTGATCCTCTGAGGGTTGTGGTCTGTAGCTGGCTTCCGTTTCCCCTCTCTCTCTCTCTCTCTCTCTCTCTCTCTCTCTCTCTCTCTCTCTCTATCTCTTTCTCTCCAAAAGATCGTCCTCACCGAGAGCCCTAAAGACCATGCTTTTTAAAATAACAAATGACGCACAATATCTCTACATTTACGCACATGTTGATTCTACTTGCTTTAACATATTTCCTGCATGCATTAATTGTTACATTATTTACGTCAATTGCTTTATTTACCTGCGTCAACGCTTTTCGTGTTTGTGTCAACTATTGGCATTACTATTGCGTCACTATTGGCATTAGAAATACACACATATTTTATTGTACATTTTATTAGTTTTATACCTTTCTAGACATTTAATTCCTGACTGTCTTCATATTTGGCAGTTACAACAATGCTCTTGTCCCCCAGAACCCATATTCACCCACACACATAATGCAACATGTGTCATCATTACAGGATGTGGTATACACACAGTGCACCATAAATAATGGTGACTTGACTCCAAAAGTGTGACAGTTGTGCTACCCGATGCATCCACCAATGTTAGTAGCTGTGGGAACGAGGTGAGGCCGGTGGTGTGATTGATAATGATCCTTACCTGCGCGTCGTACCGGTCTCGCGTTTCTCAGTAGGGGATCTCCAGATTGCACACAAAAGTAGTAGTTGTTCCATGCCCTGGCGCGGTTAGCGATCACACTACATGCGTACCGTGCCTCAGCCCAACTGAACCACGCTCTGGCCCACCTCTTCTAAACGGGCCAGGGACTGTTAAACGAACCGCCCCCGGCACAGTACAGAGCGATCACACTAGTCAACCGAACCAGACTTTGGGGGTCAAACGTGCCACGGCACAGTTCAGATTGCCTAGTGTGAGTACATCCTAAGAATCCAATTGTGGTATTATGAGATGAATGTCTGAAAAATATTTATTTGTATAGAGATATCCCAACATACTTTACAAAATTGGTCAAGGTTGCTAACCAGTCGCAACAGTGTGGGCTGTGGGAGTGCATGAGCAGGCGAAGAGCTGTCCTCTGAGGGCAAAGGGCCAGCTGTGATGCACTGAACGAAAGACTAACCCACCCCACGGTAGGCTTTGTTGTTATCTGAACCGTAAGCCTAGGGGGTACGGTAGTGAGCAGAGAAGACCCTGAGATAATATAATCGATAAAGAGAATATTATACGTCTACCTGACTCCTCCTGAATCTAAAGAGTAATATGAATAGAGGAAGTGGCTCGTGAACAAGATAGTTACATGATCATGGTCGAAACCACCCAGAGGGTGACGCGGCACAATAGTTTTGTTCGATGTCAACATTATGGTGATAAGTGTTTGCTTTGGTTGGGGACTTGATGCTTGACTTTCAATAAATGAATTATCTTTCAACAACTGCAGTAGTGTTTAATTAAGAATACGTGTGCATTGAAAGAGAATTAAGAAACAGATCAGTTGAAGAAGTGATTGAAGAAATTTCATGATTATCAAACAACACTAAATCATGAGTAATAGAGTGTATGATTTGTGGAAATCTTGTTATATTAAATCAAATCACAGAAGTGTAGTGATAGGTGAAAGTATTTGGTACATGCTCTAAACAGTACACTCATTACATTACATAAATAGACAAAAATATACAAAATACAAATATCCACAATACCAAAGTGTGGTACCCATGGGAAATGTGCACACAAATATTATAGAATTACTAACATATATAATATTATACTATATTTACTATACTATATATTTACTATATTTTTCTTTTATATGGACATTGATAAAGGACTCTTGAGGCTGGTGACAACGAGACACACACGGAGGGTTGAACCGACGACTGTCTTCATGCTGAGGTTAAGGTGGTTTCAGAAGGACAACGGAGAACAACGTCATGGCAGATCATATAAGGAAACGCTTGGTGTGTGGACATCAGAAAAGACCTCATCTCACTGACTGATGAACTGTTCCACATGGACAAGGTCATCGGGCCAGTACAAGGTAAAAACTCTGAACTGGACCTGGAGGACAGTGAATGGTTGTTTCGAGTACATCAATGCCTTCATGTCAAGTGAGTCTTTGTTCGAAATTGAGGACCAATGTATGAATGAACTGTTCAAATTGCAAGAGACTGTAAAATCAGCAAAACAGAGTTGCACTGCTGTATGTACATCTGATGTTGATACAAACACTCACCTTGCACACGTGTTACATCCACCGCCCACTGATGACACTTATATGACACCACCACATGTTGCACCTGACTCAGGGGGTGTTAATGGGGCCATACCTGAAACAAACAGACATGCATAAAATGCTTGCAGAATACGAAGAAATTGGCAGAAAAATTTCCAGATTTCCTCAGCCGTCTCAGGAAGAGGAGGTACTGCTGTGTTTTCTTCACCACTGCCTCTGTGTAGACTGACCATGTGAGGTCCTCTGTGATGTTGATGCCAAGGAATCTAAAGTGGCTGAAACCTGTCTACTGGCGTGCCATTGATGGTGATGGGGGTGTGCGCTCTGTCATGTCTCCTAAAGTCTCCTAAAGTCCACAGTAGCTCTTTGGTCTTTTTAACATTGAGGGAAAGGTTGTTTTCTTGGCACCAATGTGTCAGGGTGCTCACTTCCTCTCTGTAGGCTGTCTCATCATCGTCGGTGATCAGTCCTACTACAGTCACATCGTCAGTGAATTTGACGAAAAAGGATTCTCACAAACTTGTTTCTAGATGAGAGAGAACAGGGTGTAATGTGTACACTATGTGACATCAGTAGAAAAGTTGCCATGGTATGCAAACTGCAGTGGATCCAGTGTAACAGGGAGAGGGGGAGATTGAAAATGTCCATTAAAACAGCTGCTAACTGTTGTGCGCACGTTCTGAGTATGCAACCCGGATCGACTTCTGGACCTGTGGTTTTGTGGATATTTACTCCCTGGAAGGATTGGGTTACATCCGCTACAGAGACCGTGAAAGAACGAACCTCTGTTGAATCAGCCGTGGGAGATGGTCTCATGATGGTGATGTTATGACCTTCGAACCGGGTGTCGAATGTATTTAGTTTCTTCCCCTTTATAGCCTGTGATATTTTTGATCCCCTACCACATGGTTCTAGTGTTGTTACAGTCAAACTGTCTTTTCACCTTATCCCTGTACTTGTGTTTGGTTGTTTTGATTGCTTTCCTGAGGGCATATCTGGCATGTTTGTATATTTCCCTGTTACCAGTATTGAAGGCTGAGGTTCACATGTTCAGGGCGGTGTGCACCTCGCTGTTTAACCATGGCTTTCGGTTTGGGTAAATTCTTATCGTTTTGGTCGGCACCTCGTCTTATATGCACTTCCTGATAAAACATGTTACGGTGTCTGCATAGGCCTCAATGTCATTGTCAGAGGCAGACCAGAACATTTCCTGGTCCATGTAATTAAAACAGTCTTGTAGCATACCATCCGATTGGTCCGACCAGCACTGGATAGTTCTTCGGGTGTGTGCTTCCCGTTTCAGCTTCTGCCTGTAAGCGGGCATAAACAGAATGGATTTGCCGAAAGATGGGCGGAGAAGGGATTTGTATGCATCCCTTTAAAGGAGAATAGCAATGATCCAAAACCCGATCCCCTCGTGTGCTGTAAATGATGTGCTGAAAGTACTTGTATTGTTCTGAGGTTGGCCTTGTTAACGTCCCTGGAACAATAAATGCGGCCTCAGGGTGTGCGGATTTCAGCCTGTATATTTTCTCATACAGTTCCTTGAGTGCCTAGTCTGTGTTGGCTTGCGGGGGGATGTACATCACAATGACAATGACTGCCGTGAATTCCCTCGGTAGCCAGAATGGTCGACACAGTAGAGTGAGGTATTCCAGATCAGGGGAGCAACAGGCCTTGATAGCGTGTACGTTTCTCCGATCACACCGAGAGATTTTAATCATAAAACATACTCCTCCTCCTTTGCTTTTCCTTGAGAGGTCTCTCGTCCTGTCCGTGCAGTGCAGCAATCCCTCATCTCTCGTAAGTAGGAGATTCGTGTGTGTGTGTGTGTGTGTGTGTGTGTGTGTGTGTGTGTGTGTGTGTGTGTGTGTTGTATTTTACACAAATTCCAATAGTTGTGTGATGTTTCTTTCTGTCAAGCCATGTTAATAAAAATAAATAAGTATTTTTATTTCTGCATCACTTATATCTATTTTGATCATTACAAAAGAAGGTCAACTTTTAAAGCAATGGATCCTTAATAAATGTTTTATTAGGGCTAAATATTTCTCACTTTAGATTAAGTCACACAAAAATCAAGGCAAGTTTGTTATTGGGTATAGACAAGTTTATTTATTAATATAGTCACATTTCATACAAATGATAATTGAATTGTAATTCATAGTAATTCAAAATGCTTTACATAAAAATTATTTTCAACAAAAAAAGTAATAAAAATAAGAAATTAGAAAAACAAGGAATAAGACATTGATTACAATTGATTTAAAATCTAATTAAAAGAATAAAAAGAGGACAGATAATAAAGTGCCATTATATTACATTAATTCTATGAATAGTAAGTGTTTCTATAGACACTAATCAAGCCTTAAATTTGCATCAATTCTCTTTATACATTTTTTAACGTGAGTAAATGACTTATTAATGTTTTGATGAATATTAACTCCTTTAATACATGGTTTAAAATACATCAGATATAAGTTCTTAAAAGATGAAAAATCATTATCTAAGTCTTTACATATGAGCTAATTAAAAATTAACAATTTGTTAGTTACAGTAACAATGAATGAAGAATTCAATAGCCTGTTAATGTGTTAACAATAATATTAACAAATTATGAATATATAAAATCGATAAAATCGTTCTGAAAGTGATTACAACGATATTGTTTTTCTGTGTTATTATCGTTATAGTTGTTGTGTGAACTGCTTTTTTTTAACCCATTCTGAAACGCATAAGTTTTACACAGAAAGTAAATGAAATGAAAAATAAATGTGAATTTAATTGAATTGGAAATAGAAAAGTAAAAGTTTTTTTTAACTGAAATATTTCAGGTTTGTTTAAATGCAAAACAACTTTTTTTCCCCATAATGTTACAGTTGGAATTGTCATAGCATAATACTTATGTAATTTGTTATTAATCTTCATGTTGCGTTTGAAACATGTCAGTGGAAAATATGATGGGATAGAAAGACCTGATCCGTCACTTCTTTTATATACAGTAAGTTATTTTTAACATAAAAAAATTGGCCGGTCTCAGGCATTAAACTGCTCCGGGTCGCTCTCCAGCTCTGTGTTCACTACACATCAGGACTGACCCAGATCAGTTCAGTGGATTTATCCACGGTTTGTGTCAAACAATGATCTAAAGGCTCTGTATAACTCAGAGTCCACGTTCCTGTTATACGTGTCCACAGACATCCAGGTTCCATCACTTGTGTAGGCGTACTGTGTTCGCCACTCTACTGGCCTTGATGGACTTCCTGAACGTCGGCTCAAACAAGCGGCCAGGTGCACAGTAGCTGTTTTATTAGACAGCATGAGTATAAATGATGTCGCAAATACTAATATGTACAGGGGGATCTCTCTGAAGGCATTTACCTGATGTTGTGGGACAACATATGGAATAATAACACGGTCATCTATTTCCATGCCTCTGTTTTGCCATAACTGGTGAAAAAAGGCCCATGCTTCTTCTTCAGGGGTCACAGGGGATAGAAGGATCTCTGGGATGTCGTGGAGAGATGCTCGCATGCTGTTCCAGTGATCTCTTAAAGGGATCGGCCGACAGTAAGCCGTACTTCTTTCGTTGTAAAACTGTCTGTTTGTCACTTGAATGAAATCCTGAGCAATTGCAAATGCAGCGTTGGAGTTAATTCTGCAGTTCCACGGAGAGTAGAGAATGGTGTCTGTGATGTTAGGTGTGGGCACCAGTGCTCCTGCTGGCATAAACTGGTCGACTACTCTGCCATGACCTACAAATACTATGTGTATGTGATCTCCATCAGGCTTTGTCAAATCCTCAGGAATGGTCAACCTCTCCAAAAATCTTAGAAGATTCACAAATTCAATTGGATGAGATAATCCCTGAAGCCAGGAGACAACTCTGTTGTCTGTACATGTTCCTATGATATACGCCATTATGTTCTGTACATTTTCAGTCATGTAGAGAGAATATCCCCCCAAGTCCTTGATGATCCTCTTCATTCTGAACAATTTTTGTATGATTTCACTGTAATGAGAAAAGTTGTACTTCGAGTCAATTTTCCTTCAGACATTCATTATTGTTTGCATTTTCAATATTGCAGTACTGTACAATCAGATACAAAATACAAAACATTTTGGCTTTGGCCAAGACAGATAAATTAATATTGATTTAAAATGTGTAGAAAATAAAATATCATACTTTATTGCATCCAGCTGTTCCTTTAGCTCTTGTTGGCCTTCCACTATTTGCCTGGCTGAATCCCGTAAGAACTGTCTGGCCTCCGGGACCCGATTGCCCTTTACCATTTCTTCACACTCACCAATCAGGTCGTACAGAGAGATTCCTAAACCAGTCGCACCCTGTACATAGAAAGAAAGTCACAATCACAAAATCACTGTCAAAATCATAGTCACTTCAAGAGAATTTCAAAGTAGCAATTTTCTTAAGGCGAAACGGCAGGCAAAAACATCGTTTTTTTTCCACTGGTCAATTTTGAGATTTTGGGATATTTGTCTTCAATAACATGTCTTCTTTCAGAGTTGTGGTGAAAAAAAAAGTCCGAAATACACATTTAGGTCTTTAGTTTACTACACTTTGTCTGTGTGCGTCTGTAGATTTCTCATAAATTCAACAAAAGTTGGCGTTGTAAATCCTCCCGCTGCTCCGCGATCGCTGTCATCATCACATACACCGCTGGAAAGCTCTCTCTCTCCTGTAGGATACTGTCGCATCCAAATATGGTCATTTCCTTTTTATCAGCAACCAATCGTGAAAGTAAAAGGGGGGGATTTAACTCTAAATGCGCAATCTCATTGGCTGATGATAAATCTTTAAAGCCCGTTTTCTCAAAATGACTTTTCTCTCAAACTCCAAGTCCGAAATCTCCACTTCAGTAGCATCTATATACACCAAACTCTCCAGTCTTGTACCTTATGAAGCCATTTACAGAGCGATTTGTAAATATATTATTCCTAGCCTGATTTATATTACATTTTATTCCAAAAAAACATGGCGAAAATCATTTTAAGGCTATTGACAGTAGCCTATATTCTGATTTACAGGATAACAAAAGTAGATATCCATAAATCCCTCTGTCATTTTTTCCCCCATCTAATATGTGAACACAATGAAAAAATACATTTATCCAATTCTTTATCCAATACTCATATTTAATTAGATATTGCCTAATTTGCATATTTAAACATTAAATTACAGAAAACTTTCAATACATTTTTTTCTCATCTTAATGTAGGTAATCAACTGTGAAAGTTTCATGGTGATATCCGCTAGTTAAAATTATTACCCTATTCACCTTTAGTGTCTCACCTTAAAATGGGATGCTTGAGAAAAGAAAGCTGAAACATTTGATCCTGCTTCATTAGAAGCTTTAATGCCAATGAGTTCGATGTTCTTCACCATTTCTTTGGCCGACACCTTCAGGCTACTCGTGATCTCAGGGAAACGATCCAGTCCCAGAGCTTGGCAAATAAAGCGCGTGGCCTCGGCTGGATCCAGTCCACCTGGTGTCATGTGACGAAAGAACGTGGCCCTGTTGAATCCTCTGAGAAAGTCTAGGGGTACGGGAGTATCTCTCCTCCTAGCCAGAGCCCACATGAGTTGAGTGACGACCTCACAGTCCAGCTCATCAGCATGAGTCCCGAGCTGCGCTTCTCCACACCTGTCCTTCAGTGTTTCTCCAGACCTGGCCTTCAGATCTCGCAGTAGATTCTGAATGCTCCTGCCAACCTTCTCATCTTCTTTCATTAATTCAGTAGCTTTATTAAAGGTACTGCTGGACATACCTGCCTCTACCAGTGTGGAAGTGAAGCTGACTAGAGTGCCAGCTGTTGCAGCAGCCAATAGAGGGCTTGACAGACCTCCAGTTAAGATAGTGGCAAGCAATGCTCCAGATAATGAGAGCACAGTTGTGGCAGCTCCAGCCGCCTGAACGATGTTGCTGCCCTGATGAACATTTTCCAGCTCTTGCGCCAGTTCCAACAGCTTTCCTGCACATTCCTCTCGGTTCTCCAGCCAACAGAAGAGCGAATCACATAAAATATCTGCTGCCTCCATGATTAGAGCAGGAACTCTGAAAAGAGAAAATTACATTTATTTCTCAAAAATAATAATTTGTTAATTACAGTAACAATGAATGAAGAACGTCTAGGTTACTAATGTAACCTCCTGAACCTGATTGTTACGTCAGACGTGAACTGACGGATCGTGATCTAGCCTGAGAGCCAAATCACCTTTGAGTGTAAACTAAACGAGCCAATGGACATTGAGCTCTGCATCGTCCACCCGCCCCAAGAAAAGAGCGTATATAAGGAATAGGGCTGTCGCGATAACCGCAATATTGTAGTACCGCGCTACTGACAGGCCAACCGCAGAGGAATGCAAGTAACCGCAGCAACCGCGAACCGCGTTTTCTTTTTTCATAAGGCCACCCTTCGTAGTTCGTACCATGTGTATTGAATGTTAAATAAGTTAATAATGATAACAAGACTGTTTATCATGGTGATTTGTACAGAGGATTCGTGGATTTGGACTTAAGCCTAAACAGACAGTGAATGAGATTGACTGAGCGCGTGCGATTACCTGCGTCTGTCTTTGAAGTCAAGTCATGTATATATTTGTGAAAAGGTTGCCGTTTCCAAGGAAAGCGAAATATTTGTCGTGGGCTATCATCCTTTTAACGTGTAAGGGTATTTACCATGAATGGCGTCAGCGCTGGTCAGCATTACACAGCGCGAGGAAGCCGTGGGGGAAAGCAGCGAGTCACGCATTGAATCAATGCGGTCTCTATTAAGTGAAGCATTGCTTCAGCTTTGCCCAAAAGTGAAGCATTGCTGGCCAGCTGAGCCTTGCAAAGTGGAGCTCAAAGTTAAAAAATAATTAACACCTTGTTTCATTACATCTATCATTTAAGGAATTAATGACTCACTCAAAGACAGTCCGTTAACAACTGCGAGCTGAGTGACAGTCTTTCAATGCGCAGAGACGCTGTTTAGTTTCGGTTACATTGGTTACATTGTTTTTGTGTATGCTGACCACATCATAACACGTATTTATATAGCAACAAATAAATATAAATAAATAAATAAATGGCGGTAAAACCACATATCGCGCTATTGAGCCACTCAAAATTACCGCAAGGGAAATTCCTTCACCGCGACAGCCCTAATAAGGAAGCGCGCTTGCACACACACTCAGTGTTGCGCTGAGGAGTCGAGACGGTGTGTTTAGGGGTGGATCAACAATTGTGGCAATGTTTTACATTTGAATTAAGTTTTTTTTTCTTACCCCATTGGCAGATCTTTGTTTTTTGTTTTAAGCAAAAACTCACTTACATTTTTTTTTATCAGGAAACAAGACTTATGACATTTTACTCATCTAGTAAATGCTTCTCGATTTAAGAATATTTCACGAGTTCACTTGTACATGAAATCAGATGTAGTATTTTAAGCGTATTTGGCATGCTGTCCAGGGGAGGGCTCCGAACTGCAGTAAAGTGTAGGAAACTGTAGTAAAGTGTAGGAAATGCTCTTTAACAGAGACCACCGCGCGTGATTTTTTTTCCCAAACCTCTTCAGCGGAAATCCCGCCCTGCAGCTGATTCTAAAGTTTTCATTGGTCATGTCAATCACTGTACAGATTGCCTACACCAAACACTGATCCCTAAACCTACCCGTCACTGTAACCTAAACCAATGAAATCGGCTGCAGGGTGGGATTTCCGCTGAAGTGGTTTGGGAAAAAAAATCACGCGACCACCGCTGACACACCGTCACACAACACTTGATTGAAGAGCTTCTTCTAACTCATAGCACACTCGATGATGATTGCAGAACAACACACGCTCGGCTCTGAAACGAAAGCTTGAATGTGTGTGTGCAAGAACGCTTCCTTATATTCCTTATATACTTCTCGAGCCGGGTGTGCCATGGCAAATCTTGCACGCCGATGTCCATTGGCTCGTTTAGTTTACACTCAAAGATGATTGGTGAGATCCCAATTTATCAGTTCACGTCTGATGTAAAGTTGAATGTGACTGACTGATAGGGAACTCCATATTTGTAGATAGCCTTTTAAAGTACAAAGCACAAGTTTGTGTCACAATTTCCTCTCAATAGTTTTGAGAGTATGAGGATGTATGAGCTGGGCAGAGAAAGAGCAGAAAAACTGTGTTGGGGCCTTTTTTTTAGATAGATCGAATACAGGAACCGAAACTATTCTCTTCTGGTTTGCCCGTGTTCTTTGTGCCCTAATTAGGACCCGAGCCCTGAAAGGGTGAAGGCCCTATTGTTTTTCCGAGGATTATTATTATTATTTTTATTATTAGGGCCCAAGCCCGGCTGGGCTGAAGCTAGTACCCGGGCGTGGCGGGGGAATCGACAGCGCCCCTTTGTGCTGGGTCCGAAAACTTGGCGCGAAAGAGAAATGCATTGTGTGCGTGCGTTTCTGTGCGTCCTGTGTGTGTGTGTGTGTGTAGCAAGACATTCATATACAGCGAGTTCTCTTTTGTCATGTCGCGCTTGAATGGTTTAAAAGCATTTGCAGGAAGAAGAACGTAATCATATAATGTAATGGGCGGCAGTGGCTCAGTGGTTCATGTAGGTTGTCTACAAACCGGAAGGTTGGTGGTTCAATCCCTGGTTCCACCTGATGAGGTGTCCATGAGAAAGACACATAACCCCAGCTGCTCCCAACGAGGATGGCGCCTTGTATGGCTGACACTGCCGTCGGTGTATGAATGAGTGAGTGAGTGAGTGAATGGGTGAATGTGAGGCAAATTGTAAAGCGCTTTGGTGGCCATTGGGTCTGTGAAAGCGCTATATAAATGCAGTCCATTTCCCATTTAACGCTAGCCAAACACAGCACGGGCATAACCAATGTGTTACGCGGCAAGATGGACGTTGTGACAATATTTTCGTTTCATTTGACCGTAAGCGCAACAAGCCATGAAAAAGACGCAGCTTTAAGTGTACGCAGACTACGCACACGGTGAATGAAATCATGTGCAACCCCTGCAAATAAACGGCAAAAAGTTACGCTTTGCATTTTTTAAAAATAAATTTGTGTGCATTATTTGTTGTAATTAAAGACTTCCGTAATTGAAGGTACATAATAAACATTTTTTTTACACATTTTAGCAATTTTAAAATGTCTGAAGGCGTTTTTACACAGCACTCCTGTTCTCGCCAGACGCACCCCGGCTGGGAAACGCTGCTCTAGATGTGCTTAAAACTCACCATCAGCCATCAGCTCTATAAGCTGTTCCGCTGGGTCCTAAAGTCAGTTCATTCAGTATGCATTCAGATACACATGTAGACATTATAAAATTATTTTTTGGTAAAGTTTTAGCATTTTTTGTTTGAATTTGAGAATTGTTAGGTTTTTCTATGTTCCATTCTTTTCATAGCGAGTCAATTTGACCCGCGAGGTAAGGATTTGACACTTTTTTACATTTCAACCACAAAACTCCTCGAATCCATAAAGTTTTTGTTGTGTGTATTCGTAGTTCAAGTGCGACAAAAGTCCTGGGGTCTTGGACCCCTCAGATGAACACTAAATTAATTTTTATTCTTTTTAATAAAAAATTCCAGGTCAAAGTGACCTTGGGTAAGATGAGGATGGAATGCTTGAGAAAAGAAAGCCGATGCCCTTGATCCGAGTCTCAGAGCTTGGCAAATACAGCGCGTGGCCTCGGCTGGATCCAGTCCACCTGGTGTTAAGTGACGAAAGAACGTGGCCCTGTTGAATCCTCTGAGAAAGTCTAGGGGTCAGGAGTATTACTCCTCCTGGCCAGAGCCCACATGAGTCGAGTGGTGACCTCACAGTCCAGCTCAACAGCATGAGTCCCGAGCTGCGCTTCTCCACACCTGTCCTTCAGTGTTTCTCCACACCTGTCCTTCAGTGTTTCTCCACACCTGTCCTTCTGTGTTTCTCCACACCTGTCCTTCAGTGTTTCTCCACACCTGTCTTTCTGTGTTTCTCCACACCTGTCCTTCAGTGTTTCTCCACACCTGTCCTTCTGTGTTTCTCCACACCTGTCCTTCAGTGTTTCTCCACACCTGTCCTTCTGTGTTTCTCCACACCTGTCCTTCAGTGTTTCT
This sequence comes from Gila robusta, assembly GCA_030770095.1. Taxonomy (NCBI): domain Eukaryota; kingdom Metazoa; phylum Chordata; class Actinopteri; order Cypriniformes; family Leuciscidae; genus Gila; species Gila robusta. The sequence continues at coordinate 189,443 of JAVALU010001455.1, read as the reverse complement.
CCACACCTGTCCTTCAGTGTTTCTCCACACCTGTCCTTCAGTGTTTCTCCACACCCGTCCTTCAGTGTTTCTCCACACCCATCCTTCAGTGTTTCTCCACACCCATCCTTCAGTGTTTCTCCACACCCGTCCTTCAGTGTTTCTCCACACCCGTCCTTCAGTGTTTCTCCACACCCGTCCTTCAGTGTTTCTCCACACCTGTCCTTCAGTGTTTCTCCACACCTGTCCTTCAGTGTTTCTCCACACCTGTCCTTCAGTGTTTCTCCACACCCGTCCTTCAGTGTTTCTCCACACCTGTCCTTCAGTGTTTCTCCACACCTGTCCTTCAGTGTTTCTACACACCCGTCCTTCAGTGTTTCTCCACAGAGTGTTTCTCCACACCTGTCCTTCAGTCTTTCTCCACACCTGTCCTTCAGTGTTTCTCCACACCCGTCCTTCAGTGTTTCTCCACACCTGTCCTTCAGTGTTTCTCCACACCTGTCCTTCAGTGTTTCTACACACCCGTCCTTCAGTGTTTCTCCACAGAGTGTTTCTCCACACCCGTCCTTAAGTGTTTCTCCACACCTGTCCTTCAGTGTTTCTCCACACCTGTCCTTCAGTGTTTCTACACACCCGTCCTTCAGTGTTTCTTCACAGAGTGTTTCTCCACACCTGTCCTTCAGTGTTTCTCCACACCTGTCCTTCAGTGTTTCTCCACACCTGTCCTTCAGTGTTTCTCCACACCTGTCCTTCAGTGTTTCTCCACACCTGTCCTTCAGTGTTTCTCCACACCCGTCCTTCAGTGTTTCTCCACACCCGTCCTTCAGTCTTTCTCCACACCTGTCCTTCAGTGTTTCTCCACACCTGTCCTTCAGTGTTTCTCCACACCTGTCCTTCAGTGTTTCTCCACACCCGTCCTTCAGTGTTTCTCCACACCCGTCCTTCAGTCTTTCTCCACACCTGTCCTTCAGTGTTTTTCCACACCTGGCCTTCAGTGTTTCTCCACACCTGTCCTTCAGTGTTTCTCCACACCTGGCCTTCAGATCTCGCAGCTGCTTCTGAATGCTCCTGCCAACCTTCTCATCTTCTTTCATTAATCCAGTAGCTTTATTAAAGGCACTGCTGAGACACCCGCCTCTATCGCTGTGGCAGTGGCATTGGCGGCAGAGACTGCTAGAGAGCCTCCTGTTGTGGCCAACAATGGAAGGCCGATCGGACCTGTTAAGATAGTGGAAAACGCTGCTCCAGATATTGAGAGCACAGATGTGGTGATTGCAATATTCCGACCAACTAGTAGCTCTGATGAACATTTTCCAGCTCTTGCGCCAGTTCCAACAGCTTTTTTGCACATTCCTTTCGTTTTTTCACCCTGCGGAAGAGCGAATCACATAAAAGTTCTGCTCCATCCATGAATAGAGCAGGAACTGTGAAAAGAGAAAATTACATACACTACCGTTCAAAAGTTTGGGGTCAGTAAGAATTTTAATGTTTTTAACCCTCTGGGGTCTGAGGTGTTTTCTGGGTCCTGTAGGTGTTCTGACATGCTCTGACATTTGTGCTTATTTCTGATACTTGTGACATTTTCATGGCTAAAGTCTGATTACACTGTATTCAGCACAAACTCTGCTACAATATGTCAGCAGCATGTATGTAAAAGTTTTTAGTTTTGAGATAATGACGTTTATGCGTGGTTTGTGAAAAAACAAAAAAACATTGTCACTGAAATAAGGCAATGAAACCCATACTAATTATTTCTTCACAAGACTTTTGAAAATTGTATCACGTGGCCTAGAATATTTGCTTCAAAACTATGTGATAATCATCCTGACTACTCATTCAGATAAGACAATATAATGATTTAAAATTCGCAAGACATGTTTTGTGTAAGAAAGCTTTATGCGAATGGGCGTTAACCACCCATGAATATATAGTTTTTCACACCTGAGAAAGACAAAGACCCTCCCCTAATGGCCCTATTAGGTGTGCTATCAGGCCATATCATTATGAGGAGCCTTGCACAAAGAATGAGGAGATTTAAAAAAGAATGGCTTTTAGATTGTTTGGATTTATTTACAACACAACATAATCCAAAGATACACAAAAAATGACAAAAAAAAGCACATTGAACACACTGATCTTTAGATCACACACACTCTGTTCAACAGAGACCTTTGTGCCATTCCTGAAACATAGTACATATCTGTCATTTCCAATGTTTTTCACTTTACCATGTTCATGTACTGAGACTCATGTGAATGTTTAAGTCAGCAGGACTCAGTGGCATCTGGTCCCTGTAAAAAACAACAACAAAAACAAAAAAACAGCTGTGAACATGCTGATATCAAGAGAAACTATAGGCTGCACGATTTTGTATTTTTTACAATTTATAAAACACACACACACACATACACACACACACACACATATATATATATATATATATATATATATATATATTTTTTTTTTTTTTTTTTTTTTTTTTTTTAATGAACACCAGGTTTGTTGTGCATATAGCCTACGTGTATGGCTGCATAAAATAATAATAACAATAGCCTATAGCAGGCGGCCTAGTAACACTGCACTAGAGAAAAATGTATTGATTATCATATGTTACTTCAAATGTTTACAATCGTTATGTTATGACGTTCTGAAATGAGATTGGAGTAAAACCATGAAACCTAATGTTTGGTGCGTTTTGCTTTTCAAACTCAGAGCTCGCGCAGAGAAAATTTACTGGATCGAGCCACTATGAAATATTATTGTTAACATATTATACATCTCTACGTTTGAGCAGATATCCACAAACACCGTATTTAACAGTAAACCCAGATCTAAACATTATAATATTCACCATAGTAGCCATAGTAAACACTATACTAGCCTACTATATCATGCTGTGTTTTATTATCAAACATAAGAACAACCTTGTGTCGTACATGAATATAAATTTTGCATTGAAAGGTAGCCTGCTTGTCTATAGTTCATATTTCAACATGTTTCTGTCGATTTCATACATTTGAGTCTAGCAACAGTTCAACTGCAATGCAACAATAATACTAACTAATATAATTCAGAATACATTTCTTACCTTACATCTTTCTTGTCTTCAAATCGCGTTCTTCTTCTTCTGAGGTAAATCCAATAGACCTTTCTCACAACTTCTGCATTTGTGACCGGAAATACGCAATCGTTGTGGTAATCTACTTCCTCCCCGTCAGGGCGACAGGTAAACAAATGGCACGAGCAAGAGCTATTGTAGTGTACCGGGCTGTTCTTGCTATGCCCAAAAACAGCCATATCTATCTTTTCATTCCTTCCCTGTTGATTGTGAAGTTCGACGTAAATGGATTCAGGCTATCCGGTGGGATGAAGGACCAAACTTTACGATTAAAAAGGGGAGCACTTATGTCTGCAGCAGACACTTCACATCAGACGACTACGTTTTAGGGATCACTGTTCGCCGCTTGAAACCAGAGGCTGTCTCTAGCCTTTTTCCTTGGAACGATGTCACCCCTAAAGGAAAAAGGGACCCTGTGTATGAGCGGTGCCAAAAACGGCAGCCGTTAACGTCTGTAGAAGTCGAGAAAAATTAAATATCAAAGAAAGCTTTGAAACTTTTATTTTTATTTTTTTTATTTGGTGACACAGTTTTCCTCCACGAGTCTTGTAACGCCGGCAAATGTAATCTTTGGCAAATCCGTTAACGAAGTAGTGTAGACTCTCTCCATTTTCACTTGCCGGGCATGTTTTTCTGATGTGTTGACGCTTGACAGAAACTCCACTTCCACAACGATTACGTATTTCCGGTTATTGTGAGAAAGGTCTATGTAAGCTCACAGCGTGTTTTCCAACCTCGGCGAAAAGCAGAGGACTGATGAAGTTTGGTGCTTTGTTTTTGAGGTAATGAGGGGTTCGCGTTCCTTCACGTGGAAATTTGCATATCAATCTCTTTTGCGCGTGTGGGCGTGGTCAAATTAAAAATAATGAGCAAGGGTTTGAGAAACTGAACATCTTCTTGGTTTTATACAAATTACTTAAACAGAGAATATTTGTTTTTGTTTTGAATCAGATTTAAAAGTACACACTTAAATGTTTATAAAGATATATGGCTCATAAATGTGAGACAAGTATTCGCTGAGTTTTGTTTCAGTTTATATGCGTGCTCAAGAAAAAAAAGTTCACCGAGACGGAGAGGCAGAAAGCATACCCTGTTTATTTTCTTTATTTTACAAAAGCACAATGTTTTGTTTTTATTGTAAGTGGACACATACAAAAGTAGACATCTCACAGATTCTTTTTTCATATTTCTTTTTTCTGTATGACCATAAATGACAAAGTAATTTAAGTATATTGTGCTACTATGTGAAGAAAATCCAGCAAAACGCGCCGGCGCGTTTGCCAACCACAGGGGGTTAACTTACAGCGCTAAGTCTAATCTCATTTGTCTGAGAACTAGCACTTAGTATTGGAAAATGGAGCGAAAATGGAGCGAAACAAGAAGTTTTTCACATTTCGTGGAGAGACAGCATGATTGAGTACAGAAAGGCCTTAAAAACTGCTAGATCTCCTTATTTGTCAACCCATTGTGAAGAAAACAAACACAACCCTAGGTATTTACAATTATGCATTTAGCAGATGCTTTTATCCAAAGTGACTTACATTGCAAATTCAAGTAGAGCCCGACTGATTTATCGGTCTGCCGATTTTATTGGCCGACATGAGCCTGTCGCAGATATATCGGTATCGGCTTATATGACACAGATATGCTGCCGATATGAACTTGTTATATTTTTACAGAACATAAACACGGATAAAAGGCTTGTAAATTGTGTAACTACGTAGTTTGTCCAGCAGAGCGCGGTCCATTGTTTGCTACTGGTGACCCAGGTCACTGTAGTGACACCAGCCGACCCTTACACTTTAGTAATGAGGTCTCTTCAGGTGTAAGATGCGTGCACATTAGCTTCCACTCCACTGACAAGGTATGAAACATGGCTAGTAGTAGTAGTAGTAGTATACTTTATTGTCCTCGAAAGGAAATTTGTTGTGGACTACATGTTGCTGCATATACATATAAAACAGTTGATTTAAGACTTTACAAATTTAAAATTAATAAAATAAACTGTTATTTAGCATTCGTACAGATACAGGCACAAAGGAATTCTTATACCGATTTAGTTTGCACATTGTGTTATGATGTGAGAGATAGAGGACCAAAAAGCGAGATTCACAATAATTCAGTCTTTAATGGAAATGAGAAGCGAATCACTGAATCAATAAGGAACATAAATCTTCTCAGGATTCTCAGGTAACAGTCATAACAGAAAACTTTGCTCGTAGAAATAGAACATAAACAGCAGGTCAGAGCAATCACGTCAGAGCAGTGAGGGGTGCGGCAACTTGGCTAAAACCTCATATGAAACGACGATAAAAGTTGGCAAAACCGAGAAAGCGTTGAAGCGCAACCCGAGAGTCAGGAACGGGCCATTCGGTGACCGCTCGGACCTTAGCCGGGTCCATACTAATTCCTTCTGCCGAAATGACTGAGCCCAAAAACGTAACCGACAGAACATGAAACGAACATTTCTCCGCCTTGACAAAGAGTCGATTCTCTAACAGACGTTGGAGGACTCGACGGACGTGTTGGACATGGACTTGAAGTGAGGAAGAGAAAATGAGAATGTCATCGAGATAGACAAAGACAAAAATATTTAGCATATCTCGTAAGACATCATTGATAAGGGCTTGGAACACGGCGGGGGCGTTGACTAACCCGAAGGGGAGGACCCTATATTTGAAGTGACCGAGGGGCGTGTTAAAGGCGGTCTTCCATTCGTCACCCTCTTTGATATGAACTAGATGATAGGCGTTACGAAGATCAAGTTTGGTGAAGATCTTAGCTCCCTGTAGGATCTCAAAGGCTGACGACATTAAAGGCAAGGGATAACGGTTCTTGACAGTAATCTCATTCAGCCTTCGGTAATCGATACAGGGACGTAACGAAACGTCCTTCTTTTTGACAAAAAAAAACCCTGCTCCAGTGGGTGACGAGGAAGGCACAATAGTACCGGCATTGAGAGAATCGGACAGATAATTCTCCAGCGCCTTCCTTTCGGGAGCCGAAAGAGAATATAATCTGCCGCGCGGGGGGGTGGTCCCTGGGAGAAGGTCGATACTACAATCTTACGGACGATGGGGAGGGAGAGAAGTGGCCCGGGCACGACTAAAGACCTCCCGCAGATCGTGGTAACCCTCCGGGACTCCAGACAAATCACCGGGCTCCTCCTGAAAAACAGACACAGAGGAAACAGGTGGAACAGCAGAGGTTAAACACTCAACATGACAGGACAATTTCCACGACAAAATGGATCCGTCGGACCAGTTAATTTGGGGGTTGTGTTGTACTAGCCACGGGTGACCAAGTACCACAGGAGTAAAGAGAGAACGAAAAATAAAAAAAGAAATTGTCTCTTTATGATTTCCCGAGACGGTAAGCGTCAGAGGCACAGTCTTTTGCTTAATCCTAGGAAGGAAGCTACCATCTAGGGCATAGAGAGGGGTGGAGTCTTTTAAGTCTATGAGGGGAATACCTTGCTTCCGAGCCCACAACTCATCGAGGAAATTCCCCTCCGCCCCTGAGTCGACCAGAGCCACGCAGGAGACAGACGAGATGGGCCACCGAAGAAGTGCAGGAAGAGTTGTACAGGACTTGGATGGAGAGTTCCTAGACATCGCGTTTGCCAGTAACCCTCCGCCTACTGACGAGCTCTGGCTTTTACCGGACAGTTAGTGACAAAGTGATTAGCTGAGGCGCAGTACATACACAAGCGATTGGTAATGCGTCGCTCGCGGTCCTTGGAAGAAATTCGGAGACCACCAAGCTGCATGGGTTCAGGGTCCCTGTCAGAAGCATGAGGAGAACCGACAGTAGAAGAAGTCGGGAACAGAGCGGCTTCGGACCGACGTGCTCTGTGGCGCAAGTCGAACCGCTTCTCAATCCGGATCGCCAGATCGATGAGGGCATCAAGTCGAGCAGGCACCTCACGCATGAAGATCTCGTCCTTGAGGTCAAGATTCAATGCCTCCAGAAAGCGCGCAACAAGAGCCGGCTCGTTCCACCCGCAGGACGTGGAAAGGGTGCGGAACTCAATGGAAAAATCAGTAACAGAACATTTTCCCTGGTGTAGGGATGAAAGAAGTCGTGAAGCTTCCTCCCCGTGGGCTGACCGGTCAAAGACACGGATCATCTCTTGTTTGAAGAGCGTGAAGTCGAAGACGCAATCACCCTCTGCCTCCCAGTTGGCCGCTCCCCACTCCCGAGCCCGTCCCGCGAGGAGGGAGATTACATAGGCGACCTTGGCTCGGTCCCGAGCGTAAGTGGCAGGCTGTAACGAGAAAACTACCTCGCACTGGGTAAGAAAGGAGCGGCATTGAGTAGGCTCACCGGAATAGACAGGAGGATTGTTGATACGTGGTTCAGAAACCTCGCGGATCTCAGAGGTGGGTGGCTCGTGACGAATCGGATGAACCCGATGAGAGAGATCAGCCATCTGGTTAGCGAGGGAGTCAACAGCCTGGCGAGCGGTGGATATCTCCTGCTCGTGTTTGCTCAGCATGGCACCCTGAAGCTCGACTGCCGCTTGAAAGGGATTGCTGCTCGCTTGGTCCATAACTGGTCTGTTTATTCTGTTATGATGTGAGAGATAGAGGACCAAAAAGCGAGATTCACAATAATTCAGTCTTTAATGGAAATGAGAAGCGAATCACTGAATCAATAAGGAACATAAATAAGGGACGTAGAAATAGAACATAAACAGCAGGTAGCAAGTAACTTATTACTGGAACTCTTGATGTGCAAGACTCGACTCGACAAGAGAGGTAAGAGAAACGTAGTCTGCATTGATAGCTTGGAATAAACTGACAAAGAGACAGAGAAAGAGAGGGTTAGAAATAGTAGGAAGCATCAGGGGAAAAGGAGGAACAGGTGAGCGGATAGAACGGAGATTAAGGTAAATGGGAACAGCTGAAACTGATGAGGCTAAAGTGATGGTGTAGTGAATGAGTGTGTAGAGTGACCACAAGAGGGAGACAGAGAAGGGAGGAACCCGGATCATGACACATTGAGACTCTATATCTTCTACCGGAGGGGAGCATTTCATACTGTGAATACAAAAAGTGAGTTTGGTCCCCCACAATTTTCTGTACCTGATTCAGAATGCAATTCTCATATAAATGCTGAAGATTCAAATATTCCTCATGTCCAACACTTTTTAGTGCTGTCAACACCAGGTGTGATAATTTAGATTTAAGCTGTATAGTTAGGTTCCCAAACCATACTGTAACACCATAGCTAGCTAGCTAATGTAGCAAACGAGTATAAGCTCGTTGTGAAAGTAAAAGTCGGGGACATTGTTTATTTACTTTATAGCATTGCGTCTCACCAGGTGACAACGTACTGTAGCGTTAAATCACCATTCAACAAACTCAAGCCACCACCGCACTGGTAACTAGTTAGCAACTTACCGTTAAGACATCATTGCTTGACTGCTTGTCTGCCTGAACAAGACACCTGACGCACGCAAGCAGCGCGAGGTGACAAAAGAGTTGAACCCATTATAATCAGTGATGTTGTCTACACTGGATGCAGCGCGACAAATCTCTGACGGTAAACTGATGCCTCGTTCTGCTTTGTAATGGGCGCTGTGCCGCGGTGTACAGTGGCGGTCTTAACATAGAGGCATAGGTAGGTGGCTGCTTGGGGCCCACTAACAGCGGTCGTAGTAGGGGGGCCCCCAACCAACCTAAAAAAATATATATATATAGAAAAGAAAAAAAATGAAAAAGCCTCTTATCATCGTGAACGCTTCAAAAGCATAGTAAATGTTATTAATATTCTTAAGAAATACGTTGAAATGTTGAAGTAGTAGTTAAAATGTCCAGTTCATGGTTATCTGTCCCTACACATAACACCCCTTACTTTCACAATGAAATGGACTAGTGCGAAAGATAAACACACAATGACAGGAGGACTGGGAAGTACACAACGAAGCAAGATGAGTCTAAACGGGAAAATGAAACGAAGTTACCCAAGCGGCTCAAATAAAAGAAAAAAGACGCCGATATGTATTTGGCAACGCTGCCAAAAAATGACAAACTTTTTTCCGCCTTCTGTTAGGGATACATGCCGCTACAGCAGCTGCAGTTAGATGTGAAGTGACGCTAGGTGAGGATAACGTGTATAACGTTACATCCTACAGAAAGGGCAAAAGTAAATATGACATTTATTATGGGTTTATGTGATGATTGTTTGAAGTTCACGTGAATTAAAAGTTGTTATATTTTTTTTGAAGCCTAATAAATGTTAATCTTTCGGCTTTCAATTACACTGTCATGTTGGATGGCCATAATTAATGTTCAAAATTGGGGGGGGGGGGATGGGGGAGATAATTTTTATCCAGACATCAATAGCTGTATTAGTATCAGTGATAGGTCTACTGACCTTCATTTATAAAAAGATGCCATTAAACAAGTTTTTAAAATATACTGTCTTTATGTTGTCTCTGCATTCATTTGTAGATTAGCTGTGAAATTATTACATTATAAAATATATAAACTAATATAAACATATAAAAATGTTTGTTTGTAGAATGTTTGAAATGTCAATCTCAAGTGCAATGCCAATTGCAACCTCCCTCACTCACTCATACAAACAGTGTTGCCAGATTGGGACGGTGATTTCCAGCCCAAAAGCTCACCAAAACCCGCCCACTACAAGAAAAAAACGCCCAAAATTTTACTGCCAAAATAATGTTATATAATTTCATTACCATGTCATTTAAGGTTGATAAGCACAATTTGTATCTCCTTAAAACAAAATAACGATGATAAAATAAAATAAAAATTAAATAAATTTTCCAGGAAAACAGATCAAAACAGGGCAATAATTAAGGAGAATTAGCCAATATGACTAAAATGTCCAGGTGGACACTGTCAAAACGGCAATCAAGAAATGAACCGATGACTTTAACCCTCGGAAGTACACATTGCAGAACATAACGCAGAATTTAGCAGTCAAAACGGATTCATCGTTGATTCAAACCTTTTTCAGCAGCTGTCAGGGACAAGCAGAGTGCAGTCTGGATGGTGTAAATTTGCAGATGTTTGGTTAGGCTAGTGTGCACATATGACATGGACAGGAATTGTCCCATATTTGATTTCAATTCAAGTCACTCAACTGTGCTCTCCTCTCAGAGTTATATTCACCATAGAGTGATCTCCTTCCTCGTGTGCGTTTTTTAGAGTTGCTCACTACTGTACACTCTTTTGTATAGTAGGCTATGTCACTTTGCCTTAGCGATCACTTGAATATACAGCTACAACTTCTCGCGCTCAATCGCGTCTGCCTGCGGATCGCTGATTGGCTAAAAGTGCGTGCTCGTCGGTGATGTCAACACTAACGCCAGCTGACTCTGCATGAGCGTGTGTGTACAGTAATGTCATGATGACTGATTTTATGGACTACATGCACTTTAGTTTAGTTTTTTTTTTAACCAATTTGACTTTAAAATGTAGATGTTTGAAAACTGCCGAAATGACCCCAAACCAGCCCAAATTTTGACCACCCGCCCAAACCCTTTTTTACCCGCACAATCAAATTCAAAACCGCCCAATTGGGCGGGAACACGCCCAATCTGGCAACACTGCATACAAAGTCCATTATTCATCTTGGCAATATTTGCTATGTGTATGGCTGTTTGTGATGTTTTGCTAAGTAGGCTATATGGCTGTTTGTGGGGGTTTACCCTAACTACTTGTCTTGCTGGTTATATTGATATTGATTTGATCTTAAAAAAAAGAATAAACAGTGCTGGTTTTCCTGGCATTTTGGCAAAGACAGGTGTTATCTGAAACCGTATTCTCTGTTGGGTTCCATCATGACTATTAGTTTGTGTAGTGCTACACTTTGTGTGTTCTCTCCTTTCCATCTTCATTTTGGAGTAAAGAAATGTATGCAGGGTTTAAAGGGGAAGGTTTTTTTTCTCCTCTCCAACCTTTACTTCCCCGTAGATTAGCTTTCAGTCGGTAAATTTTTTTTTCGTTCTCTTTTAAAGATGGGATGGGGGGGCGCCATACGTACCTTCGCTTTGGGCCCCCAATTTGCTAAATCCGCCACTGGCGGTGTAGACACAGTGTTAAAGCCCATTCTGACTATAATGCTACGTTACAACATCAAGCAATATTCCAATAATTTATATAATTATAACACTTTATATAGGGTCATTTTGCATAATGAGTAGGTTTACGTTTAGTACATTTTGCTGACTACTTACTTACTTTAAATAGTATTTAAGTAAAAGTACTGTCAATATGTAATTAAACATGTTTTCATTATGGTATTATTTCTTTTACTTTAGTAAAAAGATCTGAGTACTTCCTCCACTGGTAGAGACTAGAGGAATTAAGACAAGTAATAGAAGAACAAGGTTTTGCCAGTCACAGTTTTGATATATTAATTGATACAAGTTTTTTTTATATATATATATAACGTGACTAAATAATAAGACAAAGTCATTAGTGAAGATTATGCAACAGTATTTAGAATATTATATAGAATAGAACATGCAATGCAAACTAGTTTGGTTAAAGCTCAAATGTATCATTCTCATTCTATCATTCTCTCCGCCTCCATTACATATCTCTGTCACACAAGTGTTTGATCACCACATTTGAGTGATCATTGCAAAAAATGTGTTTATATATTCTGTTTATGTATACTGTATTTTATATACAGTACCAGTCAAAGGTTTGTACACACGAATGGGAAAGTGTGTCCAAACTTTTGACTGGTTCTGTACTATAATATACACATAAATAATATTGCTACTGCATTACGAACTCTTATGATCTAGGTTCAGAAGAGGTAACATTGAGGTCATGATAAAATTTGGTGTAATTGGGGTGGCAAGAGACAACACGTAACAAAGTAATGCGAAAGAAAGATAATTTATTATACATAAGTGAAATAATTATACAAAAATATGGATACTAGTAATAATAATAATAATGGTGAATATAAGCAAGGAAAAATAAGCAAAATATTTACAGATCAAAAAAATATCAGATAAATAACCCAAGAGAAAAAGGAACGCAATTAGTTTAGCCAAAGAAATGAAAAGAACAAAACAAAACTCATTCTAACTTGTAATTAAACCTCTTATCTAACTAATAAAAATAAATAAAAGATAACAAATCTTCAGCGTCAAATGCCCTAACTTAATTACTCTAACTACCAAACACAAAACATACAGGGTGGCATTCACTTTCTATATACATCGAGTTACCTAGGTGTTGTTTTATGTAAGTCACATGACATTTAACCTGTCCACCTTACTCTTGGTCGAACAAAACCATCAGAAGGCAGAAAGAGAACGTAAAGTGAAAAGTATCAAAACAATATTCAAAACGAGATAGCAACTAAAAGCAACAGGGCTATGACGGTTACAGAAGAAAAGAATGAGTGTACAGAGCAGAGCGGCGGGAAAACAAGTTGCCGCCTTGTGTTCTTTTCAGCGTCCTTTTAACTGCTGGCGGGAAACTTGATTGGCTGCGGGGGAGGTGATGTCACACCATTGATATAGATTGACAGCCCTCCAAGCCAACAGACCAGAGGTGGAGCGAGCCTAAGCAAATGTCAGAGAGAGAGAGCGAGACAGCCACACACAACCACAGGGACATAACAATTATAATATACACATATAATATCGGCCGATATATCAATATCAGGCTTTTTTACTCCCTAATATCGGCATCGCCCCCCAAAAATCCATATCGGTCGGGCTCTAATTTCAAGGTACACATTTACAGTTCTTGCTTTTATCATCTTACTTTTATCATGGACAGATGCACTTTTATGATGGATAGATGCACTTTTATGATGGACAGATGCACTTTTATGATGGATAGATGCACTTTTATGATGGATAGATGCACTTTTATCATGGACAGATGCACTTTTATGATGGACAGATGCACTTTTATGATGGATAGATGCACTTTTATGATGCACTTTTATGATGGACAGATGCACTTTTATGATGGACAGATGCACTTTAATGATGGATAGATGCACTTTTATGATGGACAGATGCACTTTTATGATGGATAGATGCACTTTTATGATGGACAGATGCACAGATGCACTTTTATGATGGACAGATGCACTTTTATGATGCACTTTTATGATGGACAGATGCACAGATGCACTTTTATGATGGATAGATGCACTTTTATCATGGATAGATGCACTTTTATGATGCACATTTATGATGGATAGATGCACTTTTATGATGGACAGATGCACTTTTATGATGGATAGATGCACTTTTATGATGGACAGATGCACTTTTATGATGCACTTTTATGATGGACAGATGCACTTTTATGATGGATACTGTAGATGCACTTTTATCATGGATAGATGCACTTTTATGATGCACTTTTATGATGGACAGATGCACTTTTATGATGGATAGATGCACTTTTATGATGGATAGATGCACTTTTATGATGGATATATGCACTCTTATGATGGATAGATGCACTTTTATGATGGATAGATGCACTTTAATGATGGACAGATGCACTTTTATGAAGGATAGATGCACTTTTATGATGGACAGATGCACTTTTATGAAGGATAGATGCACTTTTATGATGGACAGATGCACTTTTATGATGGATAGATGCACTCTTATGATGGATAGATGCACTTTTATGATGGATAGATGCACTTTTATGATGGATAGATGCACTTTTATGATGGACAGATGCACTTTTATGATGGATAGATGCACTCTTATGATGGATAGATGCACTTTTATGATGGATAGATGCACTTTTATGATGGATAGATGCACTTTTTTATTGACCCATTTGTTTGATTGATTGGTCGATATTATGTATGAGGAATATACATTTCGGTAACTTGTACAGTATCTTTCAACTATGTTCATTCGTGTTTATTTACTATTAGCTAGTAGAGATGATCGGGTCACGTGCCGCTAGGGATCTGTCACGTAACATTTAAAAGCTCCAAAACGTTATTGTTTGAATTTCGTAATAAAATTGACAGAATCTGAGAGCTGATATTTTTTTATATCATAAGTAACCTGCTCTGTTTAGTCTGTCGGTCTCCGTGTCTCCTTGCTTCGCGATTTTTCTGTGCGTGAGAAAATGGATGTGTGGCGTGAGAGCGTGTGAAAAGTGTTTGCGTGAGTCTCACGGTGAATGCGTGAGAGTTGGCAGCTCTGCATCAGATGTGTTGGACTGTCTAGATGTACGTGACCCTGAAGTGCTGTGTGTTCATAAATCGATCGGCTGGTCGCTGTTGGAGACTCGCCAAGATATTGCAGTGTTGTAGAGTGTGCTTTAACACCGACTGCTGCAGTATTAGGGTGGGACACACCAGCTTATGTATCTTATCTCTCTCTGTATCTGTATCTATAAATTGTATTAACAAAAAGTAGTTTGGGACTGCTATTTAATAGTAGTACAAATAATAACCAGGATTAACAGCCAAAATCTGTCTTTTCAATTGAAACACTGTTATTATTATACCGGTCACAACGTGAACAAATGTACACCTCTTAAATATATATTATTCTCATTGTTTCTGCCTTAAATTATTACATTGTTTAAATTAATATTTGTTTGAGCTAACTGGGATTTGTATATGTATACATAACTTAGACAGTTTCCTCTGATAACAGATCACTAAATTGTAATGTGGACTCATGCATTTTCTGTAAAGCTGCTTTGAAATTATGTGTATTGTGAAAAGCGCTATACAAATAAACGTGAATTGAACTGAATGCAGAAGTATGATTCTGAAAATATATCAGTAGTATGCCCTTTATAGAATATATGTACAAAATATGATAGTTCTATTAGTTAATTAAGGTGTTTTACTTACTTATTTTTGTAGTAGTCTGAGGAAGACTATGTTCGACATCACATCTGCAGTGGCTGACAGCCGCACTACTCCTCAAACACTAGATTCATCCGCGCTCGCGTTAAAGGAGCCGATGCACAACCCTCGTAAAGATGATAATTCCGCCAACTACAATTGCAGGTTTCAAACAGAGATGGCGACAAAGAGGGTAAATTTACTGCCTGATTAAAATGAGCCCCACCATTAGACCTAGCAACAACTTTAAACATGAACACATTACTCACTAAATATAATCCTGTAATATAATCTGAAATGTGCCATTCTGCACTTTTTTTCTTGATATTTTAAGTGCATTTTGATTTGTATTTTACTTAAAAGGATAGTTCCCCCAGAAAATACATTTGTTATCATACTAATCTCATTCATAGCATTCCAAACATATATGATTTTCTTTCTTCTGTGGAACATAAAGGTTATTTTGAGACTTATTATTCAAGACTTTTCCATGTCCCTCAACAATATGATTTTTGGCTTCCTTATCATAAACACAATTGCTCATTTCACTGATTTACTTAAGTAAACTCAACACCAGTAATATTTATTATACATATAGCATATTTAGCCTACACTGTAAAATGTGATTGTTGTAAAGTCTCGTAAATCAAGAGATCAGATTCAGGTAACTCACATGTCTCTTTACTAGCATTACATGTACCAAAACAACCTTCTCTTCCCCTCTTACATGCACACCAGTTCCCCACATAATACAACAACCCCCCCTAGTGGGCATTTACCAATCAACTTTATTACTCTAAGTGAACAGTGAACACAACATCTCCCCAAGACTTAATTGATTGCATCTGTACTGCAGCTTCACTGAACATTATACCAAAGATACAAAACAGTATATCAGTTCATTCAAAGGTTTCCTGATTTTCAGTGACGTTTCACCAAATGCAGAACAATGCTCTAATAACCAAGCATGTTTAAAATGAACATTTTGTAACACTTTACAATAAGATACATTAGTTAGCATGAGTTAATGTATTAACTAACATGAAGTCAAGTCACCTTCATTTATATAGTGCTTTTAACAATATAGATTGTTTCAAAGCAGCTTTTTAATATAGGAGATTACAGTAACCGAGATTATTTTGGCTTGCCCTTCACTCGCTAAATTCCCTGCATCTCTTCACTCGGATGTACGTCATTGCTTACGCTGCACGAGTGTCCACTACTGGCGGAACCTTTGCACTAGGCTGAAGTGGAACATGCTAAGCCCTTGATCACTTGATGTGTGTATTGTATGCTGATGATGGGGCTATTTGGAAGAGAGGAAGAAATACAAAGCAAGTGATTTCAGGTATGCAAACAGCTATTAAAAAGGTGGAAGAATGGAGTATAGAATGGAGTTTTAAAATGTCAACTAGTAAATCATGTTATACTGTATGATATTCAGTAGGAAAAAAGATTTTAAGGATATTAAATTAGTATTGTATGGGAAATCTTTAGAACAAGTTAAAACATTTAAATATTTAGGAATGTGGTTAGATGGGAGATATACCTGGAAAAAACATATTGAGGAAATTGATAAAAAATGCAGGAGGATCTTAAATGTGATGAGGGCAATAGCTGGGAAAGACTCAATGATAACAATATATCAAGCCTTGATCAGATCAACTATTGATTATGGTTGCATGATTTATTGGTCAGCTTCAGAATCACTATTAAGAAGTCTAGATAGAATACAATATCCTCCTGGGACCCAGGAATAGACTTTTGTCCACTGTAGTGGACATTATATTTTAGTGAATTTCTCTGACATCATACATGTCACATGTCACACCTGGGTGTCCTGTAAAGAGCACATTCAGGACTTTTCAGAGATACCAAATGTTTTGTGGTTTCACCATGAAAACAACTTCTCCTTGGTCTTTAAAAATGTCTGACATTAATTTAGTCATCAAATGTAGCACTCTTATGAAAATATGATCAAATATTATAATTTAAATCGGACTACTTTTCAATTTGTATTTCATAAAGCAACATCTCAGGAAACCGTTGTTGGGTTTCAAATAAAAAAATGACTTTCTGTTACAGAACACGACATTGATTTCATTCATGTCCACTGTAGAGGACATCAGGACTTAAAGGGATACTCCACTTTTTTTGGAAATAGGCTCATTTTACAACTCCCCCAGAGTTAAACTGTTGAGTTTTACCGTTTTCGAATCCATTCAGCCGATCTCCGGGTCTGACGGTACCACTTTTAGCATAGCTTAGCATAGATCATTGAAGTGGACAAGACCATTAGCATCTCTCTCAAAAAAATGACAAAGAGTTTCAATATTTTTCCTATTTAAAACTTGACTCTTCTGTAATTACATCGTGCACTAAGACCGACGGAAAATGTAAAGTTGCAATTTTCTAGGCTGATATGGCTAGGAACTATTCTCTCATTCCTGCGTAATAATCAATAAACTTTGCTGCCGTACCATGTCTGCAGCAGGCGCAATGATATAACGCAGTGCCTGAAAATAGTCCCCAGCTAGGTTATTTCCTGCGTGACCATATAAGTTTGTGTTTGCGCTGCATAATATCATTGCGCCTGCTGCAGACATGGTACGGCAGCAAAGTTTCTTGATTATTACGCATGAATGAGAGAATAGTTCCTAGCCATATCAGCCTAGAAAATCGCAACTTTACATTTTCCGTCGGTCTTAGTGCACGATGTAACTACAGAAGAGTCAAGTTTTAAATAGGAAAAATATCGAAACTCTTTGGTCATTTTTTTGAGAGAGATGCTAATGGTCTTGTCCACTTCAATGATCTATGCTAAGCTATGCTAAAAGTGGTACCGTCAGACCCGGAGATCGGCTGAATGGATTCGAAAACGGTAAAACTCAACAGTTTAACTCTGGGGGAGTTGTAAAATGAGCCTATTTCCAAAAAAAGTGGAGTATCCCTTTAAATCATGTTTATCAGGCATTTTGGGAGACACAACAAGTGAATATTGAAATAAACTATACATCAATATTCCTATGAAATATTAGATATTATTATTAAAATGTTGCTAATTATTACTCCAATTATTACACTTCTTTTTTCATTAAATGTTACTCCAAGAACACATTAATGTGCACATTAGATACAGTGTATAGATACATTGCATTGAATAGGAATATTAATGTATGGCCATTTTACCCACATATTGCATAAAGTAAAATGGTGTATCAATTAATTTCGTTACATCTTTCATAACGTAGTTGAGAATCATCTTTATACAAATTTTGCTTAAAAAAAATCCTGAAACCTAAAAATGTTTTGGTGATTGAAAGAAAAATCCCATTGTTTTTGCCTATACATATAATTTCATGTCATTTTATTTTTTAAACAACTGAGTCCTGGTGTCCACTACAGAGTACATAGCATAACATATGAATAAAATATAATGTTTCAAAAATGTTTTTTTTTTACCATTTTTTCTTATGCTCTAAACAATGTGATGACATGAAAAAAAATATATACTGTGGAAATGGTCGCTATTATAATAGGATTAACATGTGTAGAGGAGGTGAAGCCAGACAGAATAGTGATATGCTCTGACTCTGCTTCTGTCTTAACATCACTAGTTACTCAATGCACTTCTGGAGAAGATTTGATGTGCGAAATATTTTCATTATTATGGCGAATACAAAGGAAAGGAGTAGAAGTTGGATTCTGTTGGGTGCCGGCGCATGTAGGAGTAGCTAGTAATGAGTCTGCTGATGAATTAGCAAAAAATGCTTTAAAAAGGGAAGAAATAGATTTTAATGTTCCATTAAGTAAAAGTGAAGTTAAATCTATTATTAAGGAAAATATTATTAAAGAGTGGCAGGAAAAATGGAATACCGATAATAAGGGGCGGTATTTATATGATATCAAAAAAATAGTAGATACTAAGAAAAGCATAAATGCTAGAAATAGGAAAGAGGAGGTCATAATGACTAGGATGAGACTTGGACATTCAAGATTGAACGCATCACTCTTTATAATTGGAGTTCATGAGACTGGTTTATGTGAGAATTGTGGGGAGAAAGAAACAGTGGAGCATGTGATAGATGATTGTAAAAGGTATGATGGGGAAAGAAAGGAATTGATATCGTATTTAAATGAAAGAGGGAAGGTTAATAAAGATTTGCCATATTTGTTAGGTTACGATTTTAATAAAGATAGAGTAGGATATAGAATACTAATAAAATATATATATATATAGTACTGGATTAAGTGAAAGGATTTAATATAGAATAAGGATGCTTTGGACTATTCCAGATTGTATAGTCCAGTCTGGAGGAGCTGAACACGCAGCGCCAGGTGTGCTATGGGAGATGGAATGAGATGGAGCACCAAAATAATTAAATAAGGATGGATATTTGAGAAGGAAGCAAAGGAAATAATAATAATAAGTAAAATCTGATAATAAGAAATCATGACTGCACAACAGCAAAGGTAGGTGGCGATATGCACTTAGAATGCAACGCGCCAAAAAACGAAAGAAGAAGAAGAAGACGCCACAGGTTTTTACTCCTATTTGCGTTGCATAGCAGCAGTAGATGCCAGAGCACTGTGCAGCATATTCCTGAATCCTGCTCAAATCGGCGGACCATCACTCGGGGATTACTTTCCTCAAGTAAGATTTAACATTTAACATTACCGTACTATTGGTTGTATTTTGTGAATAAAATATTCAATGTGTCCTGTATCGTAGCTACGTGTATGACCAGGCACGGATTTAGAAAGCAGAGGCCCCTGGGCACAAAATATTGGAGGCCCACCTCAATAAAAGTCACAGGTAGTCCTGTCACGATAACCGTTTTTTCCTGGCTCAAAATGAGGCGGTGGTGGTAAAATCGTAACACTAGGGGGGTCCGGGAGAAAATTTTGTACATTTTAAAGATAAATTCATTAATCTGGTGCACTTTGAGTCCCTCGAATCTGTTGTTAAAAATAATTAATAATCCACCCGCCAACCACCCATCTTGATTTAGATATTTGCATCTGATCATCACATTACAATTATTCAATTAAGCATGATAATATGGTAACATATCACACAATTAACCTTTATTTAAATTAAAAGTTCTTCTTTTGGCAAAATTACATTTTCTTTATAGCCTAAACAGAGGCTTTACTCCCTTTAATCTTAAATTGTCAGTTTCATTTTTGAAAACACTCTTATCGGAATAATTTTTTGTACCTTTATAAAGGGCATTTTTGCCCTAATTTTATGCTCTAAATTTCATTTAAAATTCTTACATTTTATCAATACATTCAATTAAAGTAATAAGACACTAGGCTGTTACCAATCAAATTAAGTAATTTACATTGAAAATTATAATTGTATTAAATGAGATTATGACATTGTTTTAAATATTTTTTGAATATACAAATAAGGAATGTTGAAAAGAATGATAGGCTACTTTGAAACTAAACCGCCAGTAGGAGGCGGCAGGCGGCCGTCTTAATGAGCGAGTCATTGAGTCATTAATTTAAACGATTCGTTCAAACGGCTGATTGATTCAGGATGAGGCGGTTTAATAATGGGTAATTTAATCTTTGATTCGAGCGATTAGGTCAAAACGCTGAATGATTCAGTGATGATTCAGTGGATGAGTGTTGCTGTGAGATGCGCTGTGGTTCTGTTGTTTGGAACTATTTTCGCTGCTGAAACAGAACAAAAACAGTCATTGCGTCTAAAAATGTAAGTTACTTAATTTTAACTATTTGTTTATTGAACTGTTATGAAATCAATATCTCGGTTTCAATCGTGATGGCATTCAGGAAAACAGCACTCTGGTCGTGTGTATAGCCTAAATATTGTTTCTTAACTATAATTAATGTTATAAATAACTGCGCGAGCCTCAACAGCGCAACTTTGTAACCGTCCGTACATTAGCATGGGAGTTCCGTGTCTTTATTACACTCAACTCAACACATTATAATGATTTATCTGTCATCCACCCTCGATTGAATGGAATGTTTTATTACTTGGCCCGCTCGACCCGCGGATTATGATCCGTGCAGCACTATCGGCAAACTATACGGTTTGAGAATGGACACAAGCGGAACCGCAACAGAACCGTCACGCTGGGAAAAGTGTATTATGAGCACATGACTGTCTGTCCGTGTCCGAGTTTTGTCGAGAGGCGGAGGCGGCACGAAATTTGACGGAGGCGGCCGCCTCATAATTGTCTATGCAGGAAAAACCTTTTTTCCGCGGTAAGCTGACTCGTCATCATCTGACACAGCCGAAAAACTGATCATGATACTTTTTTGCGTGTAAATAAATGATTGTTAACACACATACACGCATTAATGAATTTTAATTTAATTTAAAAATAATAATAATAAAAAGGATGAGGCCACACAGTTAGTGGGGTCTTGGAGGCCCCCGGGCACCGGCCCAATCGGCCCGGTGGTAAATCCGGCCTTGTGTATGACCTTTGCAGCAAAAAAACCCACGTGAAAATCAGTTCGGTATTCAGTGAGATATGATTAATTAAATGCGCTGACAGCTCATTGCACCTGCCAAACAGATTACGCGGAGCGGGTGACCGGTTTAAGATGGCGGCCCCGCGGCTCGTCCGCGCCAATAGGCAGTAGCGGTCGATAGGGCGTCTATCTATATATGATGTCTATGATTGAAAGCTATGGAGTTCCTAATGCGTCAGAAAAGTGACGCCAAGGGGCGCCTTTGGCATCTGCTATGTGACGCCTCGGGCGCTTGACCATGCTTCAGTTGTTGACGCCTTGGGAGTGAGAATGGGTTGGATATATTCATTGTGCTCTATGTTTGCTCTGCTGTCATTGTTTCTTTGTTTGGACACGAACACTACACACACTGCATGGTGTCGGAGCATTTTAATGAGTACGAGTACGGGAACACGAGCACAGAATCAGACGATACTGGTATCAGTGCATCCCTTGTTCATATAGTTTATAATAAACAATAAAGGCATCAATGAGGCAAAGTTTTTACATTAGAGGTTTGGAATTCAATTCAGGGTTCTCAAGTTTGATCAAAAGCTTGGAGTGAGATCACATGCGGTTAGGGGAGGAGCCCTAATGGAGCCCCGCCCCCCAATTTTACCCATTGTTCATAATTAACCAGCACAAATTGAAATTATAACAATTGGTAAATCTGATAAATGACAGAGCAATTCATCACATCAAATTAATATACTCTTTAATGTTATATTTCAAAATTACAAATATACAAAAATTACAAAAACATAACAAATTGCTCCAAACAGTTTGGAAAAACAAATCTTTTTGCATTTTGAATGTGTCTAGTCGAAATGGTATAATGATTTATTGTGTGGTGGGACATTGTGAACAAATGGACATATTAGAGTATTAAGGTGTGTGTGTGTTTGTGTGTGTGTGTGTGTACACAAGAGTACACACTCCAGCTTATGAAATGTGTTTTGTGTTGTAAGTGTTTGTTGCACATTTTGATGCCTTGATAACAGGGGTAGGGGGCTTAATGTAACTAGAAAGACTATTAATACAGTATAATATATAATTTAAAATAAAATGAAGAAATACATCTTCATTCCTTCCCATATCCACAAACATTTCCCTTAGTTTCAGATAACGTAAGCTAGCCAAACTGAGCCAAAGCTTCTGGCCTGGTTGCAAAGTAGTTTTGACTGCATCAATAATAATGTATACGATGGGCTATATATTAAATGTTCTAGCCTAAAAATGTTAGACGAGCTTTCTTTCTTAACTTACCGTCTCCATCACGTGTGTTCGCGCGATGTTGTTGGTTACCTAGTAACGAACGTACGGTGGCCGAGAATGTTCCGTCAACTTCCGTGTGTTCGCGCATCTATGTTGCCTAGTAACGAATGCAATCTGGCCGAGATACGTGCTGGCGGCAGGAGGAAACTTCACTTTGTGTGACTGCGCCTCGTATACAACGTTATATATAAAGCTTGCAGGACAACTTGGTTGGCATTGCCTTTTCAGCGTGAGAAATACACGGTGTGGTGTGTGAGCGTGTGAACTGGTTGAATTGCGTGTGTCTCACGGCCAATTCGTGAGACTTGAGAAACCTGTCAATTCAATTAATCTTTGTAGGGCAGAGAGTGTGACACAGGGAGACACATCTAAACCAAATATAGCAGGATTATTTAACAGGACATGAGATCTTTAAGATGTGTTTAGAGTCTTATGATTCAGGAATATATTTTGTAGGTGCACATCAGCCAATTAATGAAAACATGTTCAAATCCTCTTTCACACACACATTCCAGTGTAGAAATAAATATGTTTTATCTCTCTGTCTCTCGGTCATAAATGTTCTCACTAAACATGCAAAGCGATGAATTTGAATTCCTGCAGTTGCACTGCGGATTATATCACTGTAATTGCTGTTATCTTGGTACTGGTGGAATATTTAACAACTTGTCATTAACTTATAGATGAGTTATTAAGATGTTCAATATTCTCTTTGTATATTATCATAAGTGTGTTTAAACAAACTGGTTTAACTGTCATTAGAAGCTGATAAAGTTTCTGACAGTTTGATGGACCGTTGAAAGAACTGAATAAAGAGGAACAGACTCGCACATCTCTCCTTCTGTCGTGAGTCAGTGTGACTGAACTCGATCGAGTAAACCCAGCGCATCAGTTTAATGAGTAATGGGGTTTTGTATATTCGAGTTCACTAAACTTGCTGCTCATGTCGACTGTATTAAATGCTAAATTACTTAATTTTGTGTGTGCTTTAGGATATTATTGACTGATTCTGTCAATCATTGAATTAACTTCATTGTCCACAGAAATACACAACAAACTCCATGTAGTATTGTGTATGTTATGTTTTAGTTAAGTTTTTATTCTGTTTGCTCTGTTCTTGTTTTCTTAGTTCCCTAATTCAAGGGTCTTCAACCGGGGTCCGCAAATTAGTGTTTAAACACAAATATTTTTTTTTAAACATGGTTAAAAAACCTCACAAAGTCAAATTCAAATATAAGCACCCTGAAACGAGAGAGCCCGGCTCATTCTGGAGACATCTAATAATAAACAATAATATGACTGTATATATGTGGTATATATATATGTGTGTGTGTGTATATATATATATATATATATATGCCACAATTCCATTTTATTTTTCGTCCAAATCTTGCTTTTTGTCTTTTCTACCTTCTGTGTTTTATTAATTAATAGAAATTTAGCATCAAACAAATTCAATTACAACAAAACATTGGATTTTTTGGTGACTTTATTTTGATGATCCCCTTTAGACATTCTGTTGACTGTAAGAGTATAGTTGAGTATTATGTACGGTGGCCGAGAGAGCTCAACGTGCTGCAACTTAAGAAAACGCATGCAAATAGAAAAAAACACGTGCAAATTAAGAAAACATCTTCAACAGTTTCACAACACACGTGTGCTCCAAATACTCACAACACAACCAAATACAGAAACGCACTGCATAAGTTCACAACACAACCAAATACAGAAACGCGCTGCAAATAACACAGAACACAACGGAAATTTTTCCGGGGGAACCAAATAAGTGACGAACCCGGCTGGGACGTGATACAGCTCAAAATTCTACTTTATTTTATTTTATTTATTTTAACTTTGTTTTTTTTTCGCAAAACATACAGAGATTACATTTTTATGACATACAACTTGTATAAAATATACAAAATGTATTAACAATATGTTCAATGTCATCAGAATACAAATGAGAAAAGAGCAATGAGCTGAAAACTAAAATAAATAAATAAAAAAGATAGAGAAGAAGAACATGAAGGAAAGATATTAATCTATACATCAGTTACACTGTACAAATTGTTTCATGTTATGTTTAAATTTTCATAAAGAAATGTTTCATAAGAAATGTTAGGTAATGTAGGGTAAAGTTGAGACACTGACACAGATATATAACGCATATTTAAAAAAAAATTGTAAAGTAAAAATAAAAAAATACATTTATTTGCAACCGTTATGTTAACAGCATTATATTTCTGTCGTCAGAACAGCTGTTCAGCTGATGGACAAAGTGCTGTGTTGTCATGGGAACATCCCAGGTGAAAATAATGAGATGTGACTTGTCTTTCGTTGCTTCCTTCATCAAGTGCGTTCCAAATGGCTACATAATGGCACACTAGTGCCCTGCTCACTTCAAAGTCCACTTGAAGAGCTCTGCCGTCTGCCCTTCGAAGGGAGTAGGGAATAGGGATGCTCATGAGCAATAAAATAAAGTAGAATTTTGAGCTGTATCAGAGAATGTCTAATAAGGGTAGACTGACTGGCTGTATGCACCAGTATGCACGTCCCAGCCGGGTTCGTCACTTATTTGGTTCCCCCGGAAACATTTCCGCTGTGTTCTGTGTTATTTGCAGAGCGTTTCTGTATTTGGTTGTGTTGTGAGTATTTGGAGCACACGCGTGTTGTGAAACTGATGAAGATGTTTTTTTAATTTGCAGTTGTTTTTTTCTATTTGCATGTGTTTTTTTCTACTTGCATGCGTTTTCTTCAGTTGCAGCACGTTGAGCTCTCTCGGCCACCGTAATTATAGGATTATAGACCCTTTTACTGTTTGTACACAATGATGACGTGGCAACGTATGCGCACGCATATTGGCAACGGAAGTATGGCGAGAATCAGCAGCGTGTCAAGCTACGCGAGCGGATTAAGCAACACAGACAGAGAAAGTTATTTCAAAAAGTTGACTTTATCAAATGGTATCCGGCTACCAGATCCGTGTACTATAGTGGAGTGGATAGAAGACGTTCCTATAAAACTTAAGCCCCTCGGTGGAATATCGATTAGTGCAACCGTAAACGCAACAACCAGACATTTTGATGCTGGGAAACCGTTTTGATAAACTTTCGGAGTTGCTAACACGTTAGAGCCAGTGGGAAACAACACCATGCACTTCCGTTGCCAAAATGCGCGCGCAACTATTTGATCACGTGGGCTGTAAAAGGGTCTATTGAGGATTAGTAGAATAAGTTGACTCACACAGATTTGCAAAGATACTTATAGTTAGTAATATCTGTTGCATCAGAATAAAGTGTAAGACACATAACTAGTGGTGGACTGAGTCGCTTTCACCCCAAAATGGCGGAAGCGTAGCTGCTGCTGGCGCTGGTGTTGCAATGGAACGTTCTATTGGCTTTCACTTCTTGTCAATATACGTTCTTTGGCTCGACTAACAACACAGGGGCTTGATTCCTGCCGGGTCCACAGTGAGAGCGGCGCGGCCAGAGAAATTTTGGGCGCTGCGTCATATTATATATATAATACATCGTTTTTCCGCGTGAGAAATACAATGTGTGGCGGGAGTGTGTGACAAAAGACCGAAATGAGTGACTGTCACGCTCAATGCGTGACACTTGAGAGCCCTGGGTGGGTGTGTGTGTGTGTGTGTGTGTGTGTGTTTGTGTGTACCTATGTATATCCCATCACTAGGGCTGGGTACCGAGTTCGATACTTTTTAGGTACCGACCGAACTGCCATACTATCGAGTACCGAAAAATGACATGTTTTTCGGTTCCAGATTTCGATACCTAAGGAGTTAACTCGTCAACGTCAGTGCTCAAACAAATACATATGAAATGCACATACACGCAAACTCTACACAAACAAGACGAGCTGGACCTCTCCGCGCAAATACTCATATGAGACGCGCGCATTGTAACGGCCACCTAGTGTTAAATAGTGTTCATGATATTAATGTTTATATGCCTTTAAGATGACTTCTTCTATGGCGTACGTTATTGTATGCGTGCTGTTTTCATGTGAGCGCGCACGCAGAGTGAGAGTGTGAATGCTCGCGCAAAGAGGAAGATGACCGCTCTATCGCTGACTGCTGTTTTATTATAATGTGTTTACTTCCACTTTGATTTGTAGCATTTTACAGAGTGTTTTCTTTTCCCTGTTAACATCCGCTCTTTCGGCATGTATGTGAAGAGTGTGCTTAACTGAAAGAAAGCAACTATAAAAGACTCGTGGAACTACCAGTACGTTTGCACTGTCTTTTTTTCTATTTTTTTCATCTGGGCAGACATCAAACTCTGACAGACGTTACAAATTGGCGCCCGAACAACTGGATTCATACCGGTCATCTTTTGTTCTTTGTCTACATGGATGTCCAAATCTTTTTCGTTTTTTTTTGGATGAGGATTTCGTTGCTGGAGTTTTTCCATTGCTGCAACCTTGCTGACTAGCTTGCTATCTATGGACACCATGCGGTCGGTGCGTGACTGATTTTCAGGTGCCGTTGGTGTGTTTTTGTTAGTTTTGATTGATTGCAGACACTATTTTCGTGGATCGCCCGAATATTTACTGTTTTGATAGTATATAAACATTTGGACGAATCTTTTTCCCGAAGTTTTTCCTTGTGGATCAATAATTGAACTGAATTATATTGTACTGCATCGGGACAAAACAAAACAAACCCCCCCCCCCAAAAAAAACAACAATCTAACCTTTGTGTTGATCGGACATTTATGCGCGAATGACAATAAGGAACGGTGAAAAGTGAAGATTGTGTGAAAGAATACACGTCGGGGACAGTTTTTTTTCTCTTCTAGTTTTTGTGTGCCTGTCTGCTCATTTCAAGCCAGCACGTGCGGAATAGATCGCTATTGGCAAGGACACTTGGTTAAGTAAATTTTTTTTGCTGAGTCTATTGTGCAAATCATTAGTGTTTCACGTTTTTTTCTGATCACATTGCTGTGTTATACTGTTGGAAAACATATATTGGTTTGCAGTAAAAGGGGAAAATCTAGGCACACGTTAATTTTCTGAGAATTGTTTTTACATGAATACTGCTGTTTTTCGTGTGGGTGTGGAAAAGTAACATTTTACTGAGTTATTACTGATTTTGACTCATATATTTGTGTAAATTTACTGTGTTTTGATTTACTATTTGATTTAATTGATTGAGTTGTGTTTTCATACATAATGGCTACTCACCCTGACTTTCAGTCTGACCTAACTGACTGGCCCACAGATGCAGACTCTTTTCTACAACAGGAAGCATCACAGTATACCGTTGGAGATTTACGGTCTCAAGTCAAGCTGTTACAAGCAGAAGTGGCAGTGCTGCAGCGGTGCCTTCGCGACTCGATCGACCTACAAAAAGACATGATGGACCGCTTGGCACATCAAGAGTGTACTGTACCTGTTACCCCACAACCAGCTCCCCGAGCCAGCTCAACACCTTACAGTTTGGCGCAGGCTAAGTCGACGGCTCCAAGGTCAGTGCCAGTCAATGTAGCTTATAGTAATGTACCTACATTCGCTCAGCCACTCACTGTGGATATGAGTGCAACAACGAATGCACTTACTACTATGCTTCACCAATCACGGCTCGAGCCACCCATGTTCGCTGCAGATGGTTCCCTGAATCCTGAGGAATGGCTTCAGTCACTCAATGTATACAGGACCTCATTGGATCTCACAGATGCCCAAATTCTCCTTGAGCTCCCACGTTTTCTGTCAAAAGACCCAAGAAAATGGTTTGCAGCACTTAGCACACATTTAACCACTTGGAATCAGTTCTGTGAGTTCTTTAGGACAGTCTTTCTGCCCTCGGACAATCAAGAATGTGTCCTGAGGGGCATTTTGGACCGTATGCAGATGCCTAATGAGCCACTGCCGACTTTCGTCGCTCATATGTTGGGTGAGTTTCGTAAGCTAAAGTCCCCTCCACCTCAACTTGAGCAAATAGACTTGATACGGAAACATGTGCTTGAGAAATATAGAGTCGCTCTTTATGGCACACCCATACCGTCAGTCATGGACCTTCTTTTGCGGGCTCACGAGCTTCATGCGGTCCTTGGTCCAAGTGTTGGGTGTCCTCCTCAGAGACAAGCTAGCAGTACGCCCACAAGGGATGTTCACTGTTTTAAGTGCTCCTTGCCAGGATTCACCACTCGTACGTGCCCAACTTGTAGTTCAGGAGCAAAGCCACGTTTGTCTCCAATGGAGCCCCCTGAACTCCCAAGAGATACAGTC
Organism: Gila robusta; assembly: GCA_030770095.1. Lineage (NCBI taxonomy): Eukaryota > Metazoa > Chordata > Actinopteri > Cypriniformes > Leuciscidae > Gila > Gila robusta. The sequence continues at coordinate 160,483 of JAVALU010001455.1, read as the reverse complement.
AACAGAGTGTCGGACGTGGGACTGATAGATGGCTCTGACCAAGCCATTGGTGAAGGAAATGTGGTCTCAGACTTTGACCAGAGGGGAAACTTCAGGGGAGGGAGGACGTTCAGACGGGGCAATCCTCCCTCCAGAAGATAAATGTGCCTCGTTTGCCTGATGATTCCATGAGTGATCAACCTGAGCTGTGTCATGTGGAGGATATTGTTTCCACATCCTATTGGAATACCCCGTTCAGAGTGAAGGTTAATCTTTATGGACAAGTTTTTGATGCAACTCTTGACACTGGTGCTTCTCTCTCTGCGGTGCAATCAGTTGTCCAGACTATTCCTGGGGGGGACGTACGATTAAAACCGTGGCCTGCACCTCCGGTTCAGCTTGCGGATGGAGCATCCTGTTGCCCGCTGGGTGTCATTTGGTTGTCTTTGGGTTTCATGGGCCAGCGTTTCTATCACCGCTTTGCTGTTGTCCATAATCTTTCTTCTCCCGTTATCTTGGGAATGGATTTTATGTTGAGATCTTCAGTTTCGATTCATGTTCCGTCCAGGACGGTAGTGCTCGGTGATGAGCCGGTGCCCCTTGAGGAGTTAGAGGGCGCTGACTTAACGATACCTAGTCCTGATTTGTCTTGCCTGGATTTTGATTCTTCTGCCCTGTCTGAGAAGGTTGAAGAATCATCCCTAGAAAACGAGCAGCAAAATAAATTGACTGAAATGCTCAAGACCTTCAGCGGGTTGTTTGATGGACATTTAGGACGCACCTCTCTAGTGGAGCACGAAATTGTTACTGGTGATGTAAAGCCGGTTCACCTTGCACCTTACCGCACTTCTCCTGCTAAGAAGGAACTCATTGAGTCTCAAATCAAGGACATGTTGAAGGAAGGAATAATTGAACCTGCCTCTGGTCCTTGGGCTGCCCCAGTTGTAATTGTCCCAAAACATTCAGGGGAGCCAAGGTTCTGTGTCGACTATCGTGCACTAAATAAGTTCACTGTCAAAGACTCATATCCCCTCCCGAGGATTGATGAATCTCTTGACTTCCTTGCTAGAGGGACTTTCATTTCCACCATTGACTTGGCCAGAGGCTACTGGCAGGTGGCGGTGGCGGAGAACTCCAAGCCAAAGACTGCTTTTATTTCCCACTGTGGGTTATTTCAGTTTCGGGTCTTACCTTTTGGATTGTGCAATGCGCCCGCCACATTCCAGAGGCTTATGAACACAGTCCTTGCGGGTCTCATCTATAAGTCGTGTGCCGTATACTTAGACGATATTGTGGTGGCGTCGCCTACTTTCGAGCAGCACCTTGTGGACCTGAGAGATGTTCTTTCCAGGCTGGAATCTGCAGGACTGTCTATTAAGCTTGCGAAGTGCCAGTTCTGCAGGAGCGAACTCACCTTTCTGGGTTATAAAATCACCCCAAATGGTATCCTACCTAATGAGGAAAAAGTGAAGGCAGTGACGGATTTCCATACCCCAACTAATGTGAAACAAGTCAGACAGTTTCTAGGAATGACCAGCTATTATAGGCGTTTCATCCATGATTATGCCCGCCATGATGAGCCGCTCTTTGCGTTGACCAGGACGGATGTTCCCTTTGTATGGTCAAATGAATCTCAGACGGCCATGAATTTTCTCAAAGAAAAGCTGACTTCCGCGCCTGTTTTGACATTCCCGGACTTCTCTCTTCCTTTCTCTATCCATGCGGATGCGTGCGACAGTGGACTTGGCGCCGCGCTCATGCAAAAGGACAGCAATTGCAGAGATGTTGTGGTGGCCTATGCAAGTCGTGCCCTGCATAAGTCTGAAAAACCCTATTCTACTCCGGAAAAAGAGTGCTTAGCAGTCATCTGGGCCCTTGAACACTTCAGGGCTTATATTGAGGGTCTACACGTGACTATCTTTTCTGATCACAGCAGTTTAAGATGGCTTATGTCGCGCCCAAACCTCTCTGATTGCAGGACTTCGACTTTGACATTGTCCATAAGCCAGGGACAAGTAACAAAGTGCCTGACGCACTTTCACGTAACCCTGTCCCTTCCGGCAGTGTACCCTTGGGACTTCTCCCTGATTATGCCATTATTGGGGGCCTTGACCTGCGTGCTTTACCCCCTGTAATTTTTTCGGATCGGGAGCACATTAGGCAGCTGCAGCTAAACGACCCAGAGACCGGAAAGCTTCTGCGGATGTTGGAGAGACAGGATGAGAATAGCACTGAGGAGTTGTCTCAGTATGAGATCCAGGATGGACTTCTGTACTTTGTGGATGGCAAAGTGGCTTGTAATCTCCACCCTATGAAGCGCCTTAAACTGTACACACCTACGGCTATGAAAAGGAGTTTGATGGAATATTATCATGATCACCCGATGGCTGGTCACTTGGGTATGACAAAGACGATAGCGAGATTGAAACTTCGATTTTACTGGCCGAAAATGTCGTCTGACGCCAAGAAGTATGTCGCCTCCTGTACTGTCTGCCAGTTCACAAAACCAAGCCAGAGGAAACCTGCTGGGTTTATGGTTCCCATACGCCCTCAAAGACCTTGGGAGTATACTGGAGTGGACTTTGTGGGTCCTTTACCGCGCACACCATGCGGTAATGCATACATACTGGTCTTTGTGGACTATTTTTCGAAGTGGGTGGAGGTTTGTGCAGTAAGAGAAGCGACTGCCCAAGTTGCTGCCAGCAAGTTGCTCAACGAGGTGTTCGCACGACATGGGGTGCCTAATTACCTCATCTCGGACAGAGGGTCACCGTTTGTGAGTGAACTCTTCAGGCATGTTCTCACCACCCTGGGGTCGGAACACAGACTTACAACTGCGTATCATCCCCAGACAAATGCAACGGAGAGGGTGAATCGGACATTGAAAACTGCCGTCCGTGCTTACGTCGGTAACAAGCACACAGCTTGGGATCGTTACCTGCCCCAAATTTGTTTTGCTTTGAGGACTGCACCACACGAAAGCACTGGCCAAAGCCCATCCATGTTACTGTATGGACGAGAATTGAATACCCCTCTTGACCTTATCACTCAGCCGAACAGTGATGGTGGTGATGAACCTGGTATCCCATACCCAGAAAGCTTGGAGTCATCGATCAGAGAAGCACATGATCATGCTAGGTCCACTTTGGATGAAAACCATGATAAGAGAAAGAAGTACTACGACCAGAGACGTCGTTCTGTGTCTTACTCTGTAAATGAGTTGGTAAGAGTGAAGACTCATCCCCGTTCGGATGCGCTCGCAAACTTCACGGCTAAGCTAGCACCTCTATATGCGGGCCCTTACCGAATTGCACAAAAACTGTCTGAAGTGAACTACAGACTCATAGACGTGAGTACCGGGGCGGACGCAGGTGTTTTTCATGTGGTAAATCTGCTTCCTTTTCGTACCTGGGACCCGCTTGTTGAATCAGAGACTGAACCTACGGGGGTTTCTGTTGTAGATACATCAACTGACAGTTCTTTACTTGAAGTGCCAGAGGAAACAAGAGGTGGTGCTACCGCAGTAGACCTGACAGACTTTGGAATCAACGATGACTGTAGTCGCCCTGTGACATCCAGTGCTCATGATCTATCAGGAACTGTGGACAGTGTTGATTGGTTACCTGACCTGCAGGTTGACGTTGGGTCTCAGAACAATGACTTGACTGTTAATGATAATGATCTTGACAGATACCACTATGACTTGAGACCTCGACGTGCACCAAGAATCACCTCAGACTGGTCGAGTAATAGGTGGACGAATGTGTACCACACGGACAGACTGGACCTCAAATAGTGTTCAAGTTATGTGAATGTGTGTTAATATGCTTGATTTGACACTGTGAAAGGGAGAAGGTTTAACACTGCCAGAAGCTAAATGAAAAAAGGGGAAAATTGAGAATTTGCATTAATGATTAGTCTGTTGATATGTTGTTTGTTACACTGTTGAACACAAAAAGAGAACAGAATGTAAAAAAAAAAAATATGTCCTATATTATGTTTCTGTTTGGTTACATTTTCGTTTGTTTGAAAAATGCCGCTGCGGACAATGTATTTTGGTCCATTTGTACTGTCATGTATGCCAGTGTGTACCTTAATATTACATACTCCTGTATGGTTCTGTTATTTTAGCAACTTTTCATGTATGAGGTTGTTTGAAATGATGCTGTACTCAGTTGTGCACGGCTGAGGGCAGCCTTTACCTTCCTGGGGGGGATCTGTAACGGCCACCTAGTGTTAAATAGTGTTCATGATATTAATGTTTATATGCCTTTAAGATGACTTCTTCTATGGCGTACGTTATTGTATGCGTGCTGTTTTCATGTGAGCGCGCACGCAGAGTGAGAGTGTGAATGCTCGCGCAAAGAGGAAGATGACCGCTCTATCGCTGACTGCTGTTTTATTATAATGTGTTTACTTCCACTTTGATTTGTAGCGTTTTACAGAGTGTTTTCTTTTCCCTGTTAACATCCGCTATTTCGGCATGTATGTGAAGAGTGTGCTTAACTGAAAGAAAGCAACTATAAAAGACTCGTGGAACTACCAGTACGTTTGCACTGTCTTTTTTTCTATTTTTTTCATCTGGGCAGACATCAAACTCTGACAGACGTTACAGCATGCACGCACAAACTCTCCACGTCCACGCGCATAATTATATGATACGCGAGCACACACAAACTTGCGCACATACTCAATGACACGCGAGCACACACACACACAAACTCTCCGCGCACATATTCATATGAGACGCGAGCACACACACATAATACCTTAAAGATGTGGATAAGTCGATCAAAAGTGTACATTTCTCCAGGCTCGATGCCAACAGCGCGCGATGCAGTATTTGCGGTAAAATAATTGCTGCAAAGACCGGTATACCACGACAAATATGATGAAGACCTTGACAGTGCACGGAGTAAACATAAAAGTTGCTCTGTCTTCGACTGGTAAATAAAGACATACCTTGTTGATCACTCTGACAGTGTTTATATTGCAATAAATAATAACCTACGTACACTGCCGTTCAGTGTTGGTTAGTCAGAATTTTTTTTCAGTAAGGAATAGGATGCATCAAAGTTATCAAAGGTGACATTAAAACATGTGTAATGTTAAAAAATATTTCGTTTTTAAATAAATGCTGTTCTTTTGAATTTTTTATTCAAAGAATCATGAAAAAAAAATGTATCATAGTTTCCAAAATATTAAGCAGCAAACTGTTTTCATATTTCTGAAGGGTCATGTGACACTGAAGTAATGATTTTGAAAATTCAGCTTTGAAATCAATCCATTTCAATAAATTACATTTTGAAATATATTCAAATAAGATTTTAAATTGTAATACTATTTCACAATATTACAAGTTTTACTGTATTTTTTATTTAAAAAAATTCAGCTTTGGTGAGCATGAGCTCTTTATAAAAAAATTTGTTCCTTTGTGCTTTTTTTGTTCCTTTTTGCACTGGCTAAGGAGCATGAGTCAAACTGAAAAAATAAAACCAAAGTTTTTCTGAGGTAATGTGTTATGTAATCTTGTTAAAATGGATTTCATAAAATTGGTATCGAAAAAAGTATCGTTAGGAACCGCTATAGAAACTGAGGTATCGAAATTGGCACCGGATCGAAAGATTTTGAACAATACCCAGCCCTACCCATCACTGAGTATGTCTCTCTCAGTTAAATGTATGTGTTAATGAAGGAGAGAGAGAGAGAGAGAGAGAGAGAGAGAGCACATGCATCATATGAGTAGCATATAGCAGATTTGGGGAGGGCCCATTCACTGGACCTTTTCAGGGGCCCAGTCATTTCTGTGGGTGGGCCTGCTTATACTTACATGCAAGTTCTTTATAGGTACACTATAATTACAGAAAGTTACACTGTAAAATTGCTTTAATTACGCAGTACTTTCCAAGCTGTAATCTAAAGCGTTACCGAAGTTTGTGTCTGAAAATATGACATTAGATTAACGACACAGTTTGAGATCCCAGCTTTTAAAGTAATGGATCCTTGATAAATGTTTTATTAGGGCTAAATATTTCTCATTTTAGATTAAGTCACGCAAAAGTCAAGGCAAGACAAGTTTATTAATATAGCACACTACATACACAATGTGTTTTACATAAAACGGATTTAAAAAAGAATCATAAAATGATCACAAGTGCATAGGAAATAAGGAAAACGAAGAATAAGGCATTGAATAAAATGGATTTAAAATGTAATTAAAATATTTAAAAAAGGACACATTATTATGTGTTGTAATCCTACCATTATTATACATTAATTCTATGAATAGTAAGTGTTCCTATAGACAGTATTTGAGCCTTAAATTTGCATCAGTTTACTTAATACATGAGTATTTATGTACGGTGAATTAATAACTTAATATTTTGATGAACATTAACAACTCCTTTAAAATAAAAATTTTAAATAAAAGTTTGTTAAAGGTTGAAAAATCAAGTCTTTACATATGAGCTAATTAAAAAAATAATCATTTGTTAATAACAGTAACAATGAATGAAGAACTCACTATTTGTATATAGTATGTTAATGTGTTAATGATACTATTAATACACTGAATAAAGACAACTAAAATACTTTAAACAGACTTTTTTGATGAATAACATGGCAGATCTGTCTGCAGTTGTTTTTAAAGCTGCATTTTGTTCATTTGCATTTAAATTGCTATGTGTAATATTGTATTTCATACTGTAATAGACAAACCTATATATATATATGCTATACGGTACCAGCCTCCTCTAATGCTTGCAGCAAGTCAGAGAAGGTATTTTCTTGAAGCCCGTGTTAGACAGGCGGCAGCGGGACGTCAGTCGGAGGGTTCGGCTTATTGGTAATCTTCAAATCCCGGCAGAACAACACCGGTTCTGATCCGAGACCCAGCTGATACTGCCACAGATACAGACGCTGGTTTGGCTTCAGCTCAAATGATAGTTGCTCTTCATCTTCAGTCTCTTCATTCCAGTTTTCCTTCTCAGCGTCCTCACGTGCACCTCCGTATAGTCCCGATAATGTGAACTGGGCATTTGCAATTAACGCTGCGAGTGTTCCAGATGAGATCGAGGCTGACACTTCTATCTTCCAGTTCTGTGTGATATGGGACAGCTTCTCCTTGTTGTATCCAACCTTTTTAGTAACTTTCTTTAGAAATGTCACTGGTGTGAGACTGTCATTACTAACACCTTTAATGTTCACCCACTTGCTGAATGCTGGGCCGTTGGTTATGGACAGCCCGCCTGGCAGAAAGTTCAGGACATCGGGGTGAACGGAATAGACACCAGTGCACGCATCTGTGCGGAGGCTGGTACCTTCGTAGTATTCAACTACCCACTTCAAGCTTGGCTTGAGGAAGTAGTAGTGTTTTGGCAAACCCCAGTAATAGAGACCATTTCTGTAATTGGGATGCAGGGGAAATTCATCAGACCAGGAGTCTTTACTCAGGTCTCCTGTTATCCTGTAAGTGCCCTTCTTCTGGAAGATGATGTAAAACCAGCTTAAGGTTGACAGGTAATGATCTTCCGTGTCAGTGGGTGGCAGGTCATGATCTTCCGTGTCAGTGGCTGGCAGGTTATAATCTTCCGTGTCAGTGGCTGGCAGGTTATGATCTTCCGTGTCAGTGGCTGGCAGGTTATGATCTTCCGTGTCAGTGGCTGGCAGGTTATGATCTTCCGTGTCAGTGGCTGGCAGGTTATGATCTTCCGTGTCAGAGGCTGCCAGGTAATGCTCTTTCGTGTCAGAGGCTGCCAGGTAATGGTCTCCGCCCCGACAGTTGGGATGAAGTGTGTAGACTGCAGAATCAGTGTCTTTTGACAGGTCAGTGACTGTGCGGTAGGAATCACCCTTAATGATGTAAAACTGCTCATTTTCGTCAGCAAAGTAATGGTCTCCATGTCGGCAGGAGGGGTGCAGACCATGAATACTGAGGTCTGACCCGGCTCTGAAATCACTCAATCTCATATAGCAGCCGAGATCAGAGCGGATTATATAGCAGTAAGAGCTCGATCCACAGAAATCAACACCTTTTATTTTGCGCCTGGGAATAATACCTGCCATTTTGCCTTAACCTGCAACACAGGATAACAACAAAAACAGCTTTGAGTTTTGAGCTATTTTTCCCCACATTCTTCAAATTAGTCAGTCACATATGAAGACGAGAATTATTTTCTCTCAGCACTTCTATATATAGTTACTATACTGTAGTGCAGCCGTCTGTTTGTAATAGTTGTGAATCGTTTGCTGTTTTCTTCAGCATCAGCATTTACAGGCTTAAAGGGATAATTCACCCAAAAATGTAAATTCTGTCAGTATTTACTCTCCCTCATGATGTTCAACCCCATAAGACCTTTGTTCATCTTCAGAACACGAATTAATTATTTTTGGGCCTCTAGTCAGTTAACGTAGTGTGATAGTGTAGTGCTACGTCACACGTAGGCTCACTATGGGCCGACGCTGGTCATGTGTGTGATGCGTGTGACGTACAACACAGAAGCGCTGCGCTGTTACACTAGTGAACTCACTCGAGGCCCACAGAGAACGAAATGAATAGTTGAAATAAAGTCATTATTTTTGTTTGTTTTTGCACACAAAAAGTATTCTCGTCGCTTGATAAACTTAAGATTGAGCCACTGTATTCACTTGGACTATTTTAACAACGTCTTTAATAACTTTTTGGGGAACAAGTTTCAATCCCTTAGAAGCCTAAAGAGGAGTGATCCAGCTCTCAGATTCATGGGTGGATCTACAGGGGGGCAAGGGGGGACAGGTGCCCCCCCACTCTAGAGCCTTGCCCCCCCAGCTGCCCCCCTAACTTTGATGATCCAAAAACCGTACTTGTAAAAACAACCCGCCACTATGTCCACAAGCTTCTCAAAACAGTGAACTAAACAATACATTTACCAAAAGTGAACAATTTAATTTTTAATTTTAAATGTATTATTAGCCCCTCCCCCCTGCCCCTCAAATACTTAGCTACGTTACTGATTCAAACGTGCAGAGCGGCGTTCGCTCAGTCTGGCTTACTGGCTCACACACACACACACACACACACACACAAACACACACACACACACAACGAGTGCGGTGGCCCTGCAAACCGACTGGAGAGACTGAGCTGGTGAAGTGAGTTTCCCCAGGTGTAGTTTAAACACACGTTTAACTTAAAGTTACATTTGTAATGAATGTATTGTATGCTAAAGATGATTCAGCATCAGCAAAAACAGCGAGTCTATTACGTTAGCCAAAATCAGCGGTCAAATCGCTCCCTCGTGATTTGTAAGAGCACTCTTCACTTTGATTAGCCTAATTTTAATTTTAGTAAAGACAAGGACAGCTTAATAAAACATATAAAATATTGTTTGTATCCATAACGTTTACTGATGGTCACCTTTACGCCGACGTTACGTTACAACACACAATACAGTGCCAGTTAGGAGATTGATCATTTGATTAGCTAATCAGTCTTATAAATCCAATTCCTCTCAGATATCACAGCAATGAAACCAGGATACAACTGGGGAAATAACAAATACAATAGGATTAAGTAGTCTAAACATAACTGGCGTGTGCATGTGATAAATCTTTCTTATTTTATAATTGTTATATAGGCTACTTATTAGCTACATGGCTCTACAGTGTAATGTAATACAAGGATAACCAGAGGTTTTCACATATTGACTTTTACAGGCAAGAGTAGTTGAAGAAAGTAGCTGGAGCCTAACCATGAAAAGGGAAATGAAGGAGAAGGAAATAAACTGGAGAGACCAGGAAGGTCAGAGCAGGAGAAGACAGAAGGAGACAAGGAAATAAGTGACGGAGAAGAGGAAAAAGAAGTTCCCCCTGGACCACATGGTATGTTTTTATTCTTCTTCCATATAAATTGCCGTACAGTAGGATAATACAGTGGTGTGAATAAGTTAGGACACCCATGCTAAAGTTGCCTAAAAAGAGGAATAAAAAATCATCTTTTGGAAATTGATCTTAATGCCTTAATTAGAAAAATGAGGAAAAATCCAACCTTTAAGGACACCAATTTTCTTTGTGTATGAATAATGTATCATAAATAAATAAATGTTCTTCCTTAAAATACAGGTTGCATAAGTCAGGCCCCCCCCCTATGTTAAATTCCCATAGAGTCAGGCAGATTTTTATTTTTAAAGGCCAGTTATTTCATGGATCCGGGATAATATGCATCCTGATAAAGTTCCCTTGGCCTTTGGAATTAAAATATCCCACATCATCACACACCCTTCACCATATCTAGAGATTGGCATGGGGAACTTTCCATAAGATCATCTTTCAATGCAAATCAAACCAGCTATTAGGCTAACTGAAATAACACCATGCCAATCTCTGATGTGGGATATTTTAATTCCAAAGGCCAAGGGAACTTTATCAGGATGCATATTATCCCGGATCCATGAAATAACTGGCCTTTAAAAATAAAAATCTGCCTGACTCTATGGGAATTTAACATAGGGGGGGGCCTGACTTATGCAACCTGTATTTTAAGGAAGAACATTTATTTATTTATGATACATTAATCATTCACAAAGAAAATTGGTGTCCTTAAAGGTTGGATTTTTCCTCATTTTTTTAATTAAGGCATTAAGATCAATTTCCAAAAGATGATTTTTTATTCCTCTTTTTAGGCAACTTTAGCATGGGTGTCCTAACTTATTCACACCACTGTATGTAATGCCACTTATATGCATTGGCTATGTCCATGTACTGTTCAATTGGATTAGATAATTATATTTGGCACTCTCCTCTTTCTTTTTTAAGATATATTTTACTTTTTAAAAGATGCACAGTTTTTTTTTTGTTTGAACACTGCACTGGGCTTATTCCTGTTGTGAATTAAAAACCTTTGCAGTGTGTAAGGACATGATTAAACAATAACTACTGTAGTTTAAAAGTGTTTTTGTGTTTGTTTTGTTAAAGCAATTCACATATAGGGATTCCCATGTACCGTCTACCCCTGCCACCCTGCCAAGACCTCTTGCCACCCCTTTGCCCCCCCATGTAAAATTTTCTAGATCCGCCACTGCTCAGATTTAATCAAAAATATCTTAATTTGTGTTCTAAAGATGAACGAAGGTTTTACGGGCTTAAACAACATGAGGGAGAGTAATTACTGACAGAATTTACATTTTTGGGTGAACTAACCCTTTAATTAGGAGAGTTTAGGAAGTGTTTATGAGAAAATATAAGAGCTGCTGTTCCTGATGTTATTGTTCTGCGTTCTGTTAAAGTTTGTCTTTCTGAACACATTACAATACTTTTGCAATCACTTCACCAGAAATCTTTCTTCATCTGTACATTATGTCTGCCCTTCATACATAGTTTTAGCTGTCCTGTCGACTTCTTGCTTAAAGTTATGCAATAAATACAAATTTAAAAAAAAAAGTATGGTAACAAAATGGCATGTAAAATTTCCTTTAGAAGACATTTTTTATGAAATATTCTTAAATCATGAAAAAAAAGGCCTATACTCACGAGCACATGAACAAATACAGGTCTTCAAATGAGCTCCGAATGCTCTTTATTAGAAACATACTCACCTAGACGTGTGTATCAGCAGTGGATCTGACGACAGCTTCAGTCTGAGAGAGAGATATATCTGACTGCTGCCTTAAATACAACTCCAAAGAGGAAAAACACACACACACACACCCACAAGCCTTAAAGCAGAACAAAGTACTGGTCATCAGGATGACTGGGACTTTCCTGATGGGCCAGACGAGTAGTGGGCCAGGTGGGCCAATGAGACCTCCCCCTCCCCAATACTAGGCAGCATAGGCGCTGTTTTAAAATTTCAGTGAATACGAAACTGAAGAAATTGGAAAAAAAAAACTGGAGTAAGGCACAGTACAGAGCGATCACACTAGTCAAGCGAACCAGACTTTGGGGGTCAAACGTGCCGCTGATCACACTGACTGATGAACTGTTCCACATCGCCAAGGTCATCAGGCCAGTACAAGGTAAAAACTCTGAACTGGACCTGGAGGACAGTGAATGGTTGTTTCGAGTATATTCATGTCAAGTGAGTCTTTGTTCGAAACTGAGGACCAATGTATGAATGAACTGTTCACATTGCAAGAGACTGTAAAATCAGCAAAACAGAGTTGCACTGCTGTATGTACATCTGATGTTGATACAAACACTCACCTTGCACACGTGTTACATCCACCGCCCACTGATGACACTTATATGACACCACCACATGTTGCACCTGACTCAGGGGGTGTTAATGGGGCCATACCTGAAACAAACAGACATGCATAAAATGCTTGAGTCCATGATGAACCTGGCATCGTTAGCCAAATATGGTCGCAACATGTTCTGTCGTTATCAGCAGTTTAACAAGTCGGTGTTTCCCGAAATCATAGTACCAACAAACGACAGATCTCGACCTGTGGTTAGAGAGGCAGACTTTCTTGTTTGCATACATGTGGACTCAATGAATCTTTATCTTGAGCCCAAACCGTTATGTCGTTGTACCTGAAACGCAGCCCTTTCTGGGGTGAGTTTCCCGTAAAATCAGTAACTCACTGCGGTCAAGCCAAGCCAGCCGCCCAAAAAAAACACATTTGCCTATGACTATGAGTACAGTAATTTCAGGAACAGCAGAGAGAGAATCTGTCTATCTGTCTATAATATGTCTATCTATCTATATCTAAGAGATATATTTCTTTCTTTCTTTTCTGTCACATTTTACTACTTCATAGCCCTATAAAGACCTAATTAGACCTAATCTAATAAGTAGAAAAAACGAATGATCCATTTTATAGGGGATGTCCCATAAAGTATACAAACCTCATATCAACCAATTTTACAGCAGCTTTTTGAAAAAATCTTACATTATGCCATAAAGTTAATGTAAACATTATGTCTTACATATGAGGCACATAAAGACCTAATTTCTAATAAGTAGAAAAAAATCAATGGCCAGCTCTTATAAGGGATGTCCCATACAGTATACACAACTCATATTAAAACATTTTACTGCAGCATTTTGAAGATATGTACTTAATTTGTGGAGTGGGTGCTAGCGTCTTGTGGATCGCCACTCACCGTCGGATCTGTCAACAACAACACCAGTCCCACTCACAACCTAGTTCCCACACAAGACCACTCCTGTTCGAGCCAACGGGAGTGACGTTGAACACAACGGCAACAGTGTTTGAGCAACACGTGTCTGACCAGGTGAGTGAGCCGGCTGCACATCTATACTCACTGAGAGTGAGTTGTTGGTCACTGCACTGAGAACTGTTTTGATTTTGGAGAGGTTGATTTTCTGCTAATAAACTTGTATGTTTCCTCAGTATCTTTCTGTCTCTGCAGTCCCCAGACATTCCTACCACCCAGTCATCTCTATACCTCCCATCAGTCCCTCCGGTCCAGCTCAGCCTCCTCTCAGTGGCGCGGCTACACCTTGGGCCAGCTGGGAGCGGGAGTGAGGAGATCTATTGAAACTGACCATTCGTTTTTTCTACTTATTACAAATGAGGTTTTTATAGGTGTATAAAGTATTCATTTGAGGTAGGCTGTATGCATAGCATTTGACATTACATGCGAGAATAAACAAAGTGAGTCAGTAATGCATACAGTATGTAATAAAAGTAACAAATGCATTTAAGAGTACCTGTCAGTTCAGTCAGTAAAATAAATAAAATGGCAAAAAGAGGTATTTATAAGGTATTTATTATAATTATTCTGTAAGGCCGCTCATTTGCACAACAACAGTGTTTGGTAGCTCGGGAATGCACACTTTGAAATAGGTTCCAAGGTGCAAGTTTTACAATTTTTGAAAAACGTTATCATCTCTTTGTAAACTTCAAAAACGCGAACTCGTGAAAATGGTGACGGCGTGCACATGCATATCATGTGTTCAGTCTATAGGTATGCACATTTAAATGTGTATGTGCGCAGGCGTGTAGTCTTTCTTTACAAAGTGACATCACCAAATTACTTGTCTGACCCGCATAACACATAATTTCCTTAGTCGTTTCCACAGATCCATGCGAACTGGAATCATTTTGATTACATTTTATCAGTACAGAGGTAAAGGGAAGGAGGCCTTCACAGGGAGAGACTAGTGACACTTCAGGACTGCGTTGTCGTCGTGTCCAGGCGCAGGTCCTTCATCAGATCCGGATACGGCCTGGATCCGGCGGACTGCGGTAAACCTCAGGATAAACAGAGAGACTAATATTAGCGTAGACACCATTATTATTATGATGTAACGAGTACATCAGGTGTTTTGAGAAGTGTTACCGGTTCCAGCTGACCTTATCTATGCAGCCTAACATTTTCCATGATTGAATTATAGAAGTTGATAATGTGTTATTTGTATGCTAGGTTAAAGAGATGTGTTTTTAGTCTAGATTTGAACTGACAGACTGTGTCTGCTTCCCGGACAATGTTAGGAAGACTGTTCCAAAGTTTTGGTGCTAAATAGGAAAAGGATCTACCGCCTGCAGTCGATTTAGTTATTCTACGTTTTATCAACTGGCCAGAATTTTGAGATCGCATTAGATGTGAAGGACTATAATGCGTTAAAGGGGTGGTTTACTGCTTTTTTTCTTTGCATGATTGTGTTTATGGGGTGCAATATAACATGTCTTCGTGTGTGTTTTTTTTTTAAGCCTTATTTTTCATAAATTTCACCTTTATTGTAAGCCGCTTTCTCCTCTGTCATTTGAACGACCGGTTGACTTCCTGATTCTATGAAACCACTCCCTCAGAAACAGGCAATGGGCTCAGATTGGTTAGTTGGGCCGGTGTGTTGTAATTGGCTAAACTGCGTAGCGCACATAGTCCGGAAACTTCACGCCCGTTACCTTTACGGCCGAAAGTTGCATGTGCTCCGGTCAAATGTAAATAATGGTGTCAATACTGCGTATCAGTTTGAGCCAGAACCAGACCCAGAAAGCGGCAATGAAGAGAGTCAAGCAGAACCTCCCCAAACACGGCTCTTACAAAACGTTTCTGAATGGTACATTTTTTTATTATTATTATTATTCTATTCTATTCTACTATTATTATATAAGAATTTCGATACGCTGTTACTTGAAAATGCTACTGCTGCTTGTTAGCTTTTGAGATACGGTTTTCTCCTGATTAAACATTTAATATAACTGAATAAATGATAGAGTAATACAGTTTTTTAAAGTTATTGTTTTATCGATGTAATGAACAACCGTTTATCTATTCACAAAACTTAGTTTACTCAGTGTATCGTTTTCTTTAGGTGTACACGTTTGTCTTATACACACAAAATAGCATCGAACTAACTGGCTACTACAAACAAACAGCGTTGGCATTGGTTTACGTTCATGATCAAATCGAAAAATTACGTCATAAAGTATACATGGAAAATACATTTACAAAATTTGTACATAATTACAAATTCAGGTCCAAAATGTTTGTACGCGTTTGTCATAGACACACGAAATAGCATAACTAAGTGGCTACTAAAGCCAGCGCTGGCATTTGTTTACGTCCTTGATAAAAACTAAAACCTTACGTCTGAAATTATACATGCAAATACATATAAAATGATTAAGTCTTACTTACTGGTTGTGGCCCAACAACTGCTGCCTCTGGTTTTAAAGTTGGAACTGCTTCATGTTTTAGTAACAGTTTCTTGTTGAATCCGACATTGAATTCGTGGAGATTCTGGAAGCTGTCTTCCGTAAAATGCGCAGCACAGAGAGCTAAATTACGACTGTAATTTTTAGGAACATAATCAAACATAAATTGTAGCCATTGTTGACGAACTACAGCGACCGTAGGAAGCCGAACACAGAAGACCTGACAGCTGGGTGAAAATAACACACTTTCGACGGCATGGCTACTGCTCTCCACTATAACTCTTCCTCTTCGACAAAGCCACAGAAATATGGCCACGCCCCCTTTTTTTGCATATTCCGGAGGGAGGTTGATGTAAATTTATGGGTTAGTTATGTATAAAACCCGGGAAGTATCTCGTTGTAGTCCCATTCGAGTCGTTATTGTAGGCATTAAACTTCCTGATTTTTAAAAGACGATATCTCTGCTTACGTTGAACTTTCAGTGCAGCAACTTTGCAGATACTGTTCATGCACCAACAGCAACATTACACATTATTTAAAATGAAAAAAGTGAAATCGCAATCAACCACCCCTTTAAGAGGTCGCTCAAGTACTGGGGAGCTAAACCATTTAATGCTTTGTAAGTAATCAGCAATATTTAAAAATTTATACGATGTTTAATAGGGAGCCAATGCAGTGTTGACAGAACCGGGCTAATATGGTCATACTGCCTGGTTCTGGTAAGAACTCTAGCGGCTGCGTTTTGGACCAGCTGTAATTTGTTTATTATGCGTGCAGGGCAACCACCCATAAGAGCATTACAACAATCTAGCCTTGATGTCATGAACGCATGAACTAACTGTTCCACATTTGTCATTGAGAGCATATTTTGTAATTTAGATATATTTTTAAGTTGGAAGAATGTGGTTTTACAGATACTAGAAATTTGACTTTCAAAAGAAAGATTGGTATCAAAGAGCACACCCAGATTCCTAACCGACGACGAAGACATGACAGAGCAGCCATCAAGTGTTAGACAGTATTCTAGGTTGTTACAGCAACGGTCCTAGTACTGAGCCTTGTGGTACTCCATACTGAACTTGTGATCGATATAACATCTCTTCGTTTACTACTACAAACTGATGACGGTCAGATAAGTATGATTTAAACCATGCTAATGCAATTCCACTAATGCCAACATTATTTTCGAATTTATTCAAAAGAATGTTGTGGTCAATAGTGTCAAAGGCAGCACTTAGGTTGAGTAACACTAAGAGAGATACAACCACGATCGGATGATAAGAGCAAATCATTTGTGACTCTCTTGAGAGCTGTCTCAGTACTATGATACGGTCTAAATCCTGACTGGAAGTCCTCGCAGATACCATTTCTTTCTAAAAAGGAATGTAGTTGTGAAGATACTGCCTTTTCTAGTATCTTTGACAGAAAAGGTAGATTCGAGATTGGCCTGTAATTGACTAATTTTGTTGGATCAATTTGTGTTTTTTTAACAATAATCTTATATTATAATAATAATCTTAGAGAATCTACAATTAGCATTAGACAGCACTTTTAAATTTGCCTTGATGTCAGGTGCTCTGGCTCCCAGAAAACATGTGACTATGGTGGCTGGTGTCTCTATTTTCACGTTCCGTGTAATATAATCGCCAATAATAATTGCCTTTGTGCTGTACTGACTCAAACTGTGCTCGACTAAGCTTCACATACCACATACCTGGATGGAAACAGAATGGGTTCAAAACATCCAACAACAAACCTGTCAAGCATCAAGATCTCTTCTAAGCATACGACGACACCGTCACAAAACATGACATTCTCGTCTATTGAAAAAGGCCCGCGGTCACTCACGGCAACCAGGGCAAGACAAAGACTACAATGACCAAACCGATGCCAAACCTGGCATGCTTCATTGCGATCCTTGGACTTTTGAACCCCTCCTACCCAACCCATCTGTTTCTGTTGTCACCCGCCACCAGCACGCCACAGCCGTGCAAAACCCTGCCTCTGTCCAAATCATCATCTCACGCCAAATTTCCAATGACGACATCATAACTCTCCAAACTCCAGATGCAGCCATCCAAACTATTATTAACCACCTCTCCGACCCAATCAATCCCCATAACAACCTCTGACCTTGCTGCCTCCTCCGACCTCAGGCATCTTAATGCACTTCTGCACATGCTGCATCTCAAAGATGGCATCTGGGTATATGCCCCTGACGAACTTACCATGCCCAAGCTTGTGGTCCCTCAGTGCCAAAGGGGGATGATGCTCACGCATGCCAACGATGCACCATGTGCTGGACACCACAGCGCTAAAGCCAGCCATGAAACACTAAGACAGGTGGGATACTGGCTTAGCATGCAGCAAGATGTAGCAGAGTATGTAAAAGGGTGCCTGGTGTGTTGCCAATTTCAACCAGCAAACCCAAACCACAGAGCACCACTACAACGAAAAGGAATGTCCTTCCCATGGTCGGGCCTCCAAATCCAAATCCACTGTGAGTCAACTCTGACCGTGGAACACATTTCACTGCTGAAATCATGCAGGAGGTCTGGAAACTTCTGGGCATACAGTTGCACACCAGCCACCATCCTATCTCCTCTAGGCAAGTGAAGTGTACACACTGAACCATGGTCAGCATGCTGAAGAAGTATGTGTCTCGAACCAAAAGGATTGGGAAATCAAGCTCCCTCTAGTGCTGATGGCTATGACACTGCCGCTCCACCTCTATCAGCCAGGTGACATGAGCCTCGTCACAGCATATACCAGCCACCAATATCTGGAAGAGTTGCATCGCCACCTAAGAACCACATTTGCCTTTGCACAACAACAACTACAGAAAAGTGCAGAAGGACGCAATTACGACCAGAAGGCATCTCACAAAGAACTCAACATTGGAGACAAAGTGTGGTACTATAGTTTTGTGCAGTCACGACAATCGACTCCCCATCACCTGTCAAAGGCTGTCCTCACTGGAGAGGACCCCATGAAATCGTGGACACACTCTCACCTGTCGCATACCAAATCAAGACGAGCCAAAAGCTCAATGAGTCAGTCCTACGTTGGGTCCATCGAAACCAGATAAAAAGGCACTTAGACTCCAACAGACAAGAAAAGGGGGAGACCAAAAGTGACTGGCACAGACCAATTCCACAACACATTATTACCACATTATAACACATTATAACACATATGTGTAAGAACTGATTTTCCTGCTAAAACAAAAACTGAGATAAAACTCCTGCAATAAAGCAATAAAATGCACCCTGGACAGAAGATTGCAAAGAAAGAACACAGGATATTGTCCTGTCCAAACGTTTCTCCTTCCTTATCTTTGCATCCCCCTCTCCCTCCTCCCTTCCTTACCCCCTGATTCAAGTCACCAAAAGTTCACTGAGAATGCCTATATATCACATATGATGTATCTTGTGAATCTATTGTTTTTCCTTTTGATGTTTGGTTTCATTTTAAATGTCTCAGTGCGATTGATAAAATGGTCTTAATTTCATTGCAGTCATTGATATTGTAAGAAACATTGAGAACTTAAGAGAATTCTGTTCTCCTCCTAATGATGTAATTTTAAGATATCTCCCCTCTCCCCGAGACCAGGTGCTACCCCCTGGGGTACAGGAATTGATCCAAAGCAAACTCTGAAAAATGTTGGTACAACCCTTTTGTTCTGGTCTGGGTATTTAAGGCTAGGTAACAGAGCAGTCTGGGGGAAACTGTAACCAGGAAAACCCCCATGCAGTGCTGTGTCAGTGGCTTCTTGAGTCTTGGACTCAGAATACACTCACACACCACTGTGTGTCTCTGTCAGGAATGCATTTCTTACTCTTAGAGTCATCTTTGAGCAATTGATGTTATGTATTTATTATTTCTGAATTGGCTTTTAATCATTTACTTGTGGAATTGGCATGATACATTTTTCCTGACAAAAAAATAAATGTTAACCTTGATTTATTCTGCATTCTTCTGAAATCATTGTTTCTAATATTATGAGGAGGCTGGTGCTACCGCAGATCTGTGTCCAGGATAGGTCAAACTAAAGGCGCATATGAACGGAGCAGTAGGCACGTCATCTGAAGACCTTTTGATTACTGTCTATCACTGACTTGGCAAGTTGTACGGAAGTGGCTAAATAAACTACACTCTTATGTATGAGTGAGCAGTAGGCGACCGACTGAAGAGGTATTAGCAAACCCTGCACCCTCTGACCAAGATCAGACTGGCGAGTGTGTCCGTGAGATCCACGTGAACCCGGGGCGTGTGACTCTGTGCGGCATCGGGTCCCTTAATGGATGAATAAATTGAAATTATGAAATGCCCAGAATAATCAAAGATCTACATTAACTCATAATCAATATTTATGATTATTTCCTAAGAAGAAATACGATCTAAGTTTGATTATCATTCGAAATTGGAGTCAGATTAAGTGTAGAGCTAAAATAATATTGAAACTAAATTCTAATAAATTAAGTGAACTTCACTAGAACGCTGAAAAGACACACACGCATCATCCCTTCGCCCACACCGTTGGATTCCGTCGTTGGGCCAATGGGTGGCCCTTACACATGCTGTACACACATACAGCTCGCCCCACTCTTTCAAAGATGAAGAATTGCTCCTAAATCATTTCTTCCCATTTTTCAAAACCGCCAAGGCATTTGGTAGAGGTTTTTTTGCAATTATATTGAATCATTCGGAGCAGTGGGAGCAGGAGTGATCACATTTGCTTGGTTTCAGGTTCTACCCCTCACGTCAGATCACTGCCCAGCGTCCACAGTACACAGGACAACCTGGGCGATCTTTCTGTCTGTCTCGCTCTCGTTCTTTCTATCTCTCCGACGGTCACTCTTTCCATCCGGTTCCCTCGCTCTCTCACTGTTTCCTGACTTCAAATGTTTAGTGACTGGATAATGTGGATGCGCGTGCACATATTTGCTGGGCTGTGAACTGTGGTTGATCTGACTGGAAAAGCTGCATCAAAGGTACATGTGTGTAAATCTGAAATTGGTCAAGTTATATTTTTACTTGGATTTATTTCAATTCTCTCAGTCAGAATTAAAGTGGTAGTTCGCCCAAAAATGAAAATGTTGTCATTATTTACTTTCAAATCAAATATGGCACTGCTAGATGCGTCACATTAAGTTTGATGTCAATGTCATTTTTAAAATGATCATTAAAATGAAATTTATATGAATAAATCAATAATGGAAACAATGGTTCCAAGTGCATCACAACATTGCAATGTACAGCATAAAAAAACCTGAATATTCTTTTTGAAATTGGATAAAGATTATTTTTAACAGTATTATTAAATTGGTGTTTTTAAAGATTAACTTTATGTGAGCCTTAAATGGTGGCAACGGTAATATAAATGTAAAAATTGAGAAAAATATGTTTATATTAGTATACTATGTTATGTTTATTTTTTTATATAGTTATATATTTATTTATTTATTAGGAATAATAATCAAATGGCGCCAGCGATACAGAAAAGCGCACCCTGCTACTATGCGGGATAAACACTAAAGAAGTTTTTTTTTAATGAAGAATAAGAAGATTTATTTGTTTTGAAGAAGAAGATTTATTTATTAGGAAAGTAAGAAAATCTCTTTATCCCTGATACATTTCCATTTTATAAGTTTATTATTATTATAATATATTATTTATAATTATAAAATAATAATAATTATTATTCCACTTTTCTTTTTTTTAAACTTGACTGTAGGGGTCATTAATGGGGAAGAGCTGCGTGAAGGTATTAAACAAGTGTCCTTTTGTGCTCCACAGAAAAAAAAATACAGCATTTGGAATGACATAGCAGTGTCAATATTACATTTTCATTTTTAGATGAACCATCCCTTTCAGTGGAGACTTTTGAAGTCATGAATATGCTTACCAGTTGATTATGAGTCTCTTTGTGACTATGTCTGTGTGTGTTTGTCAGTTTTGTCTGTAGAGTTAATTTTTAAACTCCCTGATTCTCATTACAGAGTACAACAGTCAATCTGTGTGAGAGCATTTCATCCTTCCTACGAATGTGTGTCCATGTTTATGTGTATGGACATTCTGAGCATTTAATGCATGACTGTGTATTTGTATGTATGTGTGTGTGTGAGGAAAGCTGGTCCTCCTCTAAATTTCCACAGTGAAAGGATGCATTATCACACATTTCCATGACCTCAAGCCAAGGCCTAACACTAACTCCAGTCTTCTCCGGAGTCTGCGTTGGTGTGTCCTTGCGTATCTGTTGCGCATGCACATAAACGTCCTCTAACTGCTTTCCATGTCCTGGAGCCAGTGTTGTGAGACTGTATAAAGCACCTTATGTCTAAGGGCATAAAGACATATTACGAGGGACTTGCGATATTAACACATCTCAACATGCATACAGCAGAATGACCACTAGTGGACCTACTAGAGATGAGTTCGACATACTGGTAGATATCAATTTATTATATCTAGAAAAATATAACTTTATTAATTAATAACAATTGAACATGTATTAATGAGAAGAAGTAGAAGTATATGAAGTATATGAAATTAAAAATAGAACAATATACTTTGGACTATAATTTATGAGTTTAGAAATACTGCAAGAATTCAACTGTTGTTAAGACATCAGAAGTGTTGGATTGATGAATGTATGAGTTGTCATCAAATGTTATTTGTACAGAAAGAGGATTTTGAAATGGGAAACCTATGTAAAAAAATTGTTTTGATAAAGTGAAAACTATAATTTGGTACAATAACAGTGATGGAATGATGAAATATTGTGTGAGAGCATTCGAATTGATCGAATTGTCTTAGTACAGATATAAATATATAAATATAGAAACAAGTTGAGAGTCTCCACCCAGAGGTGTATTTTATTTAATGGACAAAAACATTGATTCCCGGGAGAGGCGAGATCAGCCACTCCAGACACAAGTGTCTCTCAGAGCTTCGGGAAGAAGCAAGCGGCCCAAGGGAAGGTGTAAAACCACAGGACTTGATTCCAGTGATCAGATTCTGCAAGATGTGTGTGATTAATGAAGATTACTGTACGTCTCTGTGTGAAGACTCTAAAGGACAGTTAACTGGAGCATGTTATCATGAAATTACTAATGGGAGATTAATGAGAAGTAAATGTGGATGTTATTTGACCATCATAAAGAAAAGTACAAAAAATTGGCCATCTGGAGATTTGGTTCAGAGAAAGATTATTGAAAGTAAAGCTATGAAGCTGAAAAATGAACGACACTGGGTGGAACATTATATGAATGTTTTTTGAGTCAGGACAAATATATACTGAACTAAGAAAGTATGATAAAACCAGAGGATGCTATATGCAATACCTAAGCCTGAAAATAAAATAATAATTTTAGAATAGAAAAGTTGCGTAAGGGGGTGTTATGGAATATGCAATTATTCTATTATAATTATGCAACCCGTTCACACTAAATGCATCTCTATACGCATTGTGTTTATCGTGCAATGTATACGCCAAAATGAGTTTTTACGTGCATATGATACGCATGGGTAGGATTAGTCGTGTGGGGTGCGTGTGTATTACACGCAATAAATGGCGTATCAAATGCACGCAAAAACTGCGTATCATATGCACGTAAAAACTCATTTTCGCGTATAAATTACACGATAATACACAATGCGTGCTATATGCCTTTAAAAGAAATGTATTGTAGTAAACCACAATTGTAACCCTATATGAAGAAAGTGGTTTATAAAGAAAATCACTGTAAATTGTTGTTGTAAAGCGATTTATTAAGAAAATGGTTTATAAAGAAAACACTGCTATTGTTTTTGTAAACTGGTTTATTGAGAAAGTGGTTTATAAAGAAAAACATACAGTACCACACTTAATGTTTAAAGCATTTATTAAAAGGCATAGTGAGGAACAAAACATGTATTAGAAAGAGCTTTGCTAAAGAAAGAAGAAAAATGCAAGCATTACCGTCGCATGTGTCGCGGACGAGCACAGAATGCAACAAAGAAAAGGTCCAAAGAAGGAGGACGGAGAGACGAAAGGCTTTATAAACAAGTCCTGTGGAGTTTCCAGGAGGAGATTTCTGTAGATGTCAAAGATTTGATGGACTTTAAAAGACTGAAAGGAGGAGATGAAGGAGACGCTGATTCTCCAGGACGGCTCCGGTGTTCATGCCTCGCCATTGCGCCTCCTGCAGTTAAAGCTGTACATCATTTGGTTTTGATTTATATATTCAGTACATTGTATGTAAACTAGTTAACCTGTAATTGTCATGATGCGGGGTGAAAGACAGGAAGCAGTTGCAAGTTACTTATTTAATGATAAATGAAGACAAGGACACACAGTACAGCCGATGGTGAAGTGACGCAGGAGCTTCGGTGGCCAGGACTCGTGCAGACGTGCAGTGAAGACGTGACGACAACGAAAATCCCAAAATCCACTTGACACGACGACGACAGGAACACCAGGCTGGACAGGAACACAGGAACACCGACACCAAGGACCAGAGACAACGTACTGACAAGGATGTAGAAACAGAGGTAAGTATATATAGGGATGAGAGATTGCGTGCAGCTGATGAATTGATGATGATCAGCTGGAGCGGATCCGGAGTGTCAATCATTCACGCCCACACGCACGTGCACTCATACAACAACATAAACACGAGACGAGAAGAGACCAGCGAATACGTATACCGTGACAGTACCCCTCCCTCTAAGAACGCCTCCTGGCGTTCCCAGACCCCCTTACCTGTCGATTGTAATCATCGATAAGGGAGTGATCCAGGATGTCTCGAGCAGGCACCCAACTTCTCTCCTCCGGACCGTAACCTTCCCAGTCCACCAAGTACTGGAATCCGCGTCCCCTCCGTCTAGAGTCCAGAATCCGATTAACCGAATACGTGGTCTCCCCATCTACGAGCCGCGGTGGAGGAGGAACCGGGACCGGCGGATTAATGTGTGAATGAAACACGGGTTTAATTTTGGACACATGGAACACGGAATGAACCCTCCTGTACGTGGGAGGTAATTTGAGGCGGACTGCCACCGGACTAATGATCTTGGTGACAGCGAACGGGCCGATAAATTTGGGTGCCAGTTTATTAGAAACGGTGCGGAGAGGAATGTTCTTAGTTGAAAGCCACACTTTTTGACCAACGACGTATACGGGAGGCCTTGACCTGTGGCGATCGGCCTTGGCCTTGGTGCGAGCCCCCACTTGGAGTAGAGTCTCCCGGGCTCTAGTCCAAGTGCGGTGACACCTCTGGACAAAGGCGTGAGCGGAGGGGACCGCAACCTCGGATTCCAGACTGGGAAAAATAGGTGGCTGGTAACCTACACTACACTCAAACGGAGATAGGCCCGTAGCTGACACTGGTAACGTATTATGTGCGTACTCCACCAAAGACAGTTGCTGGCTCCAAGAGGAAGGATTCTTGGAGACCAAACATCGCAACACCCTCTCTAAATCTTGGTTGGCCCTCTCGGTTTGACCATTGCTCTGGGGATGAAATCCAGAGGACAAACTCACAGTCGCCCCCAGTAATCTACAAAACTCTTGCCAAAATTTGGACACGAACTGAGGTCCCCTGTCGGAAACCACGTCTGTCGGGAGGCCATGTAACCGAAAGACGTGATCTACGACTGCCACCGCTGTCTCCTTAGCTGAAGGTAATTTGGGTAAGGGAACAAAGTGGGCTGCCTTCGAGAACCGGTCCACCACAGTCAAAACTACTGTGTTACCCTGGGAGGGTGGGAGGGCGGTGATAAAATCTAGAGCGATATGGGACCAGGGTCTCGAAGGAACCGACAACGGCTGAAGTAACCCGTCTGGGGGTCGATTGGAAGATTTACCAGTGGCGCAAACCGAGCAGGCCAAAACAAAATCGTGAATGTCGCGAGCCATAAGTGGCCACCAGAATCGTTGCTTGACTAAAAACCTAGTTCGATTTACCCCTGGATGACAAGCCACATTGGAACCATGACCCCACTGAATAACGTCTGACCGTAATCCCTCCGGCACGAATAATCGATTCGGTGGGCAACCGGGCGGAGGCGTTACCCCTTCCAAGGCCTTAACGACCCTCGATTCGATCTCCCATGTGAGTGTTGAAACGAATAGCGTCTCAGGTAAAATGCACTCGGGAGTAGACGGGCGCTCGGAAAAATCAAATACACGAGACAGGGCGTCGGGTTTGATGTTCTTAGAACCCGGACGATAGGACAGAGAAAATTCAAAACGACCGAAAAACAGAGCCCACCGAGCCTGCCTGGAGTTCAATCTTTTAGCTGTCTTAATGTACTCGAGATTCTTATGATCGGTCCAGACGATAAAAGGTACCCCCGACCCTTCTAACCAGTGGCGCCATTCTTCCAATGCTAACTTAACTGCCAACAACTCTCTGTTACCAATGTCGTAATTGCGTTCGGTGGGAGATAATCGATGAGAAAAAAACGCGCAAGGATGCATCTTGTCGTCCGCCAGAGAGCGTTGGGACAACACTGCACCTACTCCCACCTCCGACGCGTCGACCTCCACCACGAACTGACGTGATGAATCAGGGGCAACAAGGATGGGGGCTGAAACAAAGCGGCCTTTCTGTTCGACGAACACAGCTTCAGCTGTGTCCGACCACCTGAACGCCGTCCTGGGGGAGGTCAAGGCAGTCAGAGGTGCGACTAGTTGGCTGAAATTGCGAATAAAACGCCGGTAGAAGTTGGCAAACCCCAGAAACCTCTGCAGGGCCTTGCGGGAATCTGGACTTGGCCACTCCACCACAGCCTTAATCTTCTCAGGGTCCATTCGCACTCCCTCAGGCGACACGATGTAACCTAAGAAAGGGACAGACTGTGCATGAAAATCGCATTTCTCCGCCTTGACAAAAAGCCCATTCTCTAGCAACCTCAGAAGCACTCGTCGTACGTGTTGCACATGTTCCTGGAGAGAAGAAGAAAAAATCAATATGTCGTCCAGGTAGACATATATGAACTGATCAATCATATCTCGCAACACGTCGTTGACTAATGCCTGGAAAACAGCTGGGGAGTTGGACAGCCCGAAAGGCATGACCAAGTATTCAAAGTGCCCCCTAGGGGTGTTAAAAGCTGTTTTCCATTCATCCCCCTCCCTAATGCGAACCAAATGATAAGCGTTACGCAAATCCAATTTTGTGAAGACGGACGCTCCCTGCAACCTCTCGAAAGCTGAAGACATCAACGGCAAAGGATAAGTATTCTTTACCGTGATGTTATTCAACCCTCGGTAATCAATACAAGGTCGCAGAGACCCGTCCTTCTTCCCCACAAAAAAGAACCCCGCCCCCGCTGGAGAAGAGGAAGGGCGAATGAACTTGGTTGCTAGAGAATCAGAAATATATTTCTCCATAGCCTCTCTCTCAGGAACCGAGAGTGAATACAACTTGCCCTTGGGCGGAGACTTACCTGGCAGTAAATCTATAGCACAGTCATAGGGACGATGCGGAGGTAGAGAAGCAGCGCGAGACTTACTGAACACCTCCTTCAGGTCATGGTACTCCGCGGGCACGTTAGACAGATCCCCTGCTTCCTCCTGAAACACAGAAACAGGCACAGACGAACAGGCAGACACAAGACAAGACTTATGACACTCCTTGCTCCACTCCAGCACCGATCGATGATGCCAGTCCACTCGGGGGTTGTGTTGGATAAGCCACGGGTGACCAAGTACGATGGGTGCCAGGGGTGAGTCCAGAATATAAAATGATATGGTTTCAGAGTGATTTCCGGAGGTAATGAGCGTGACGTCTTCAGTGGCGAGGGAAATAGTGGGTAGCTCTTGTCCATTGAGTGCGTGAACGGAAATCTTGTGAGTGAGTGGTTTGAGTGGAATCTGAAAGTCTTGAGCAAATCTGTAGTCCATAAAATTACCTTCCGCGCCCGAATCCAATAGTGCCAGACAATCGTGTTGGGAGACTGACCACCTAAGCCTTACCGGAAGGAGCGTGGAGGTTGATGTAACCGCTGATGAGGTCTTCCTGGCGGAGATCCCACCCGACAGTAGCCTCAAATTTACTGCCGGGCTGGGCCTTTTACAGGACAGTTATATGCAAAGTGACCCGATCCTCCACAATATAGACAAAGGCCCTGGGATCTCCGCCTCTCCCTCTCCTCCCGGGAAAGCCGAGCTCGACCCACCTGCATGGGCTCCGGATCGCTGTTGGGACTGACCACGTCCCTGCCACTGGACCGAAACCTGTCGACGTCTCCGAAGGTGCGGGTGGATTTAGCCCGACGCTCAACTCGAGCCAACCGAGCGTCCACCCGCAGCGCCAAGTCAATGAGTTCGTTCAAGGTGGTGGGCAGGTCCAGGGCGTAGATCTCCCTCTGGACGTGGTCAGCCAACCCATGCAGGAACATGTCCCACTGCGCCTCCTCGTTCCATCCGCACTCAGCCGCCAGGGTTCGGAATTCAATCGAATAGTCTGAAACCGATCTTCCCTCCTGTCGCAATTCCGCCAGGGTCCTGGCGGCCTCACGCCCAGAGACCGCCCGATCAAAAACCTTTTTCATCTCGGCGGCGAGGGTCTGGAACGAGGCGCAGCATGGGTGTTGATTCTCCCACACCGCCGTTCCCCATAGCGCCGCCTTCCCCGTCAGCAAAGTGAGTGTAAAAGCTACTTTCGCCTGTTCGGTGTTAAAGGTGCGGGGCTGTAGGGCAAAGTGCATTGAGCACCGCGTGATGAACGCTCTGCAGTGGGCAGGCTCTCCTCCATATGCCTCAGGAACAGGAAGGCGTGGCTCCGGCTGGGAGGCGCTCGCAGGTGGTGTGGGGGGAACGGCTGGTGTGGGCGGCGCAGTGGGAACTCGTAGGCGTTGGATCTGCTGGGTGAGCTCGGACACCTGCGTCACTAGGGCTTGCACTGCGCGTCCCGTTCCGCCGATCTCTCTCTCTTGGGCATCCATTCTGCGAATGCTATGTTGGATGAAATCCTCCAGGGATAATGACGACGCACTTGCTGCTTCCATCTGTCGGTCAGTACGTTCTGTCATGATGCGGGGTGAAAGACAGGAAGCAGTTGCAAGTTACTTATTTAATGATAAATGAAGACAAGGACACACAGTACAGCCGATGGTGAAGTGACGCAGGAGCTTCGGTGGCCAGGACTCGTGCAGACGTGCAGTGAAGACGTGACGACAACGAAAATCCCAAAATCCACTTGACACGACGACGACAGGAACACCAGGCTGGACAGGAACACAGGAACACCGACACCAAGGACCAGAGACAACGTACTGACAAGGATGTAGAAACAGAGGTAAGTATATATAGGGATGAGAGATTGCGTGCAGCTGATGAATTGATGATGATCAGCTGGAGCGGATCCGGAGTGTCAATCATTCACGCCCACACGCACGTGCACTCATACAACAACATAAACACGAGACGAGAAGAGACCAGCGAATACGTATACCGTGACAGTAATTAATGAAATATATATATAATTAAAATTAAGAAGCTCGCCTGCCATAAGTCTCTGTTTTATAAAAGCTTGAGCTGAACTAACCGGAGAAGTCTTCTGAGATCTAAATATTGTAAGTATGGAAATTCAAATGCTTATGATTTAGGACAGATTTGACTTACTTTACCAAACCTGAGAATAATTAAAATAAGGTAAAAGGTGTTTAAAATTACGCACCATAACACACGGTATTTCACTTAACGCTGGGGGATTAAGGTAGCCTGGCTCCGCCCTCCTACGCACTTCCGCTCAATTTCATTTTCCTTCAGTACTACGTCTGGGATTGCGCTGTAGACTTTGGTTTTCTCCGATCAATTTTTTACCGGGCCAATCAGCGAACAGAGGGAGTGGCTGAGAACGATGACGTTGATGTCGACTCGTGCGTTATTTTGAGTTGTAGTTCAAAATAAGAAAGATGCGAGCGAAGCCATTCGGTCCGTTGTGGCAACGCTGCCGAATATCAAGAAGTTAAAGCCGGAGCAAGAACAATCTTTGCTTAGTTTCGTGTTTATGGCCATCCTCCCACGGGGTTCGGGAAAATACATATGTCACGACCAAACGTTAGCGATTGGTTATGGCAGATAGAGTGACTCTGGGCAGATCCAATAGTTTTAGACTTCAATAGAATACCCGCCTACAAGGAAGTTAACGCTTGTCAATGGAGCGGTGCCAGACTCTCTGTACAAATGAAATGTACGAGAGTCTGGTAGAACCAGGCTAGGATTAAGGGACAACATTAAGAGAAAGTCAGTATTTTTGTTTTGTAAGGGCGAAAAAGCGAACTTTATTTTGTTACAATAAACACTCAAAACCTGAGGATGAGAAATTTTGGGTAAACCAACGGAGAGACAACATTCTTTTGTTCAACTAAATCTGCAGGATTGGCTATTCTGTTTCGCTATTCACTTTGTAAAGTAGAGACATCTAGAGCTAGCAATAACGTCACTGCTTCATTTGTGTCTTGATGAACAGTATATTTTTCTAATTAATATTTATGGATATAATAATATAGTTCAAAACAGACAATTGATTTAAGATGTTATTGATGACCTTAAGCTTTTCTATCCAACTGCTAACATAATTATGGGTGAGACTTTAACATGGTATCAGAATCAGAAAGAGCTTTATTGCCGAGAGTGTTTGCACACACAAGACTTTTTTCTGGGACTGAATAAAAAAATATGAAAATAGTATAAAAGTATAAGGTCACAGTTGGGTTTAGTCAGAATAAACATTTACAGATTATGACCATATTTACAGTATTTTGAATAGTATGAATAGATATAAATATCGCCTGAGTTTATAAGATACTGCACTGAACAGTAACATTGGGAGTATTGCACTGATATGCCTTGGGAAGTATTTAACTCTTCTAAAGGGAAATGGCCTGTGGAAGAAACTGATCCTTCTCTGTGTATCAAACATCCAGATGTTGAACAATGTTCTTGTTTTAATCCAAATAATGCAGCAAAGTCTAGAATATAGACTTCCATAAGATTTCTGGTTAATCTCCTCTATGATAAATATTGTTTCTGACTGTTGTATGTCAGCAGCGGCTCTCACAGATCTCTGTTATTAAGTTAGTTTTCAATCCTTCTGGTGTTATAGGCAATGATAAAGAGTATTGGAAATTTAATTCTAATCTATTAAGATGCCAATCATTTCATGATGGTATCAAAAATGTAATCTCTGAGGTTATGAACAATGATTCTCTAATATCTTATATTGCTAAGTGGGAATTCCCTAAATTTAAAATGAGAGAATTTTGGAAAGTCATTCAATAGAAACAACTAATTAACAGAAATTATTAAGGAAATAAATGAATATTATAACAGAACATCACTTACCGATACAGATAAACAGAAGTTACAAACTACTAAATATAAACTGGATGATATTTATCTTCAAAAAAGCACCGCTTATTTCTGTCGTCTAGAAAGAAGAAGGCAGGAGAGACTTTCAATTAAGGCATTATTGATGAATGGCAATGTAGTTACAGACTGAACTTTGATTGCTAAGGAAGCTGTCTCTTTCTATTACAGTTTTTCTCAATCGATTTGGTACATTTCTCCAAACTCAGGTAACTGCTCTCAAAACAGTTAACACAGTGATCTGTACACTTTGTAATTGTCCTAAACAGATAGTAAATTCTCCTTCATTTCATACAAATTACAAATCAAAAGCATAATTTTCTCAAAACACTGTGCATCTTTAACACTGTGCAAATCTTTAATATATCAGGAAAAACATTTGCAGCTTTTTCATTGATCTTCACAAAGATCACAAACATTTTTGTACCATTTTCAAAACACAACAAACAAAACTCTATGAACTGTAAAATAGTCAGTTGCACACCTTATGTCCTCAATTAACCCCAAATTGATATCTGATGAGTTAATAATCCACTCAACACAGAAAAAGCCAATTACCTAATTGTTCACACAGCTGTCTTAATTACAACAACTACAAAAGGGGAAGAGAAAAACAACAAAGATGAATGAGGACAAAATACAATAAAAAGAAGGAGAATGAGCAGTGGAAAAGGAAGAGGTGTAAGAGTGAGAGGTGGTGGACAGGGAAGAGGAAGAGGAGAAGGAGCAAGAAGAGCTGAATATGTAGGAGAAAGAAGAACTGAGGATGTAGGAGAAAGAGAAAGAAGAGCTGAGGATGTAGGAGAAAGAGAAAGAAGAGCTGAGGATGTAGGAGAAAGAGAAAGAAGAGCTGAGGATGTAGGAGAAAGAGAAAGAAGAGCTGAAGATGTAGGAGAAAGAGAAAAGAGCTGAAGATGTAGGAGAAAGAGAAAGAAGAGCAGAACGAGAAAGAAGAGCTGAGGATGTAGGAGAAAGAGAAAGAAGAGCTGAAGATGTAGGAGAAAGAGAAAAGAGCTGAAGATGTAGGAGAAAGAGAAAGAAGAGCTGAGGATGTAGGAGAAAGAGAAAGAAGAGCTGAGGATGTAGGAGAAAGAGAAAGAAGAGCAGAACAAGAAAGAAGAGCTGAGGATGTAGGAGAAAGAGAAAGAAGAGCTGAGGATGTAGGAGAAAGAGAAAGAAGAGCTGAAGATGTAGGAGAAAGAGAAAGAAGAGCTGAAGATGTAGGAGAAAGAGAAAGAAGAGCAGAACGAGAAAGAAGAGCTGAGGATGTAGGAGAAAGAGAAAGAAGAGCTGAGGATGTAGGAGAAAGAGAAAGAAGAGCAGGAAGAGAAAGAAGAGCTGAGGATGTAGGAGAAAGAGAAGGAAGAGCTGAGGATGTAGGAGAAAGAGAAAGAAGAGCTGAGGATGTAGGAGAAAGAGAAAGAAGAGCAGAAAGAGAAAGAAGAGCTGAGGATGTAGGAGAAAGAGAAAGAAGAGCAGAAAGAGAAAGAAGAGCTGAGGATGTAGGAGAAAGAGAAAGAAGAGCTGAGGATGTAGGAGAAAGAGAAAGAAGAGCAGAATGAGAAAGAAGAGCTGAGGATGTAGGAGAAAGAGAAAGAAGAGCTGAGGATGTAGGAGAAAGAGAAAGAAGAGCTGAGGATGTAGGAGAAAGAGAAAGAAGAGCTTAGGATGTAGGAGAAAGAGAAAGAAGAGCTGAGGATGTAGGAGAAATAGAAAGAAGAGCTGAGGATGTAGGAGAAAGAGAAAGAAGAGCTGAGGATGTAGGAGAAAGAGAAAGAAGAGCTGAGGATGTAGGAGAAATAGAAAGAAGAGCTGAGGATGTAGGAGAAAGAGAAAGAAGAGCTGAGGATGTAGGAGAAAGAGAAATAAGAGCTGAGGATGTAGGAGAAAGATAAAGAAGAGCAGAAAGAGAAAGAAGTGCTGAGGATGTAGGAGAAAGAGAAAGAAGAGCTGAGGATGTAGGAGAAAGAGAAAGAAGAGCTTAGGATGTAGGAGAAAGAGAAAGAAGAGCTGAGGATGTAGGAGAAAGAGAAAGAAGAGCAGAACGAGAAAGAAGAGCTGAGGATGTAGGAGAAAGAAAGAAGAGCTGAGGATGTAGGAGAAAGAGAAAGAAGAGCAGGAAGAGAAAGAAGAGCTGAGGATGTAGGAGAAAGAGAAAGAAGAGCTGAGGATGTAGGAGAAAGAGAAAGAAGAGCTGAGGATGTAGGAGAAAGAGAAAGAAGAGCAGAAAGAGAAAGAAGAGCTGAGGATGTAGGAGAAAGAGAAAGAAGAGCTGAGGATGTAGGAGAAAGAGAAAGAAGAGCAGAACGAGAAAGATAAGCTGAGGATGTAGGAGAAAGAGAAAGAAGAGCAGAATGAGAAGGAAGAGCTGAGGATGTAGGAGAAAGAGAATGAAGAGCTGAGGATGTAGGAGAAAGAGAAAGAAGAGCTGAGGATGTAGGAGAAAGAGAAAGAAGAGCTTAGGATGTAGGAGAAAGAGAAAGAAGAGCTGAGGATGTAGGAGAAATAGAAAGAAGAGCTGAGGATGTAGGAGAAAGAGAAAGAAGAGCTGAGGATGTAGGAGAAAGAGAAATAAGAGCTGAGGATGTAGGAGAAAGAGAAAGAATAGCAGAAAGAGAAAGAAGAGCTGAGGATGCAGGAGAAAGAGAAAGAAGAGCTGAGGATGTAGGAGAAAGAGAAAGAAGAGCTGAGGATGTAGGAGAAAGAGAAAAAAGAGCTTAGGATGTAGGAGAAAGAGAAAGAAGAGCAGAAAGAGAAAGAAGAGCTGAGGATGTAGGAGAAAGAGAAAGAAGAGCTGAGGATGTAGGAGAAAGAGAAAGAAGAGCTTAGGATGTAGGAGAAAGAGAAAGAAGAGCAGAAAGAGAAAGAAGAGCTGAGGATGTAGGAGAAAGAGAAAGAAGAGCTGAGGATGTAGGAGAAAGAGAAAGAAGAGCTGAGGATGTAGGAGAAAGAGAAAGAAGAGCTGAGGATGTAGGAGAAAGAGAAAGAAGAGCTGAGTAAGTAGGAGAAAGAGAAAGAAGAGCAGAACGAGAAAGAAGAGCTGAGGATGTAGGAGAAAGAGAAAGAAGAGCTGAGGATGTAGGAGAAAGAGAAAGAAGAGCTGAGTAAGTAGGAGAAAGAGAAAGAAGAGCAGAACGAGAAAGAAGAGCTGAGGATGTAGGAGAAAGAGAAAGAAGAGCTGAGGATGTAGGAGAAAGAGAAAAAAGAGCTTAGGATGTAGGAGAAAGAGAAAGAAGAGCAGAAAGAGAAAGAAGAGCTGAGGATGTAGGAGAAAGAGAAAGAAGAGCTGAGGATGTAGGAGAAAGAGAAAGAAGAGCTGAGGATGTAGGAGAAAGAGAAAGAAGAGCTGAGGATGTAGGAGAAAGAGAAAGAAGAGCTGAGTAAGTAGGAGAAAGAGAAAGAAGAGCAGAACGAGAAAGAAGAGCTGAGGATGTAGGAGAAAGAGAAAGAAGAGCTGAGGATGTAGGAGAAAGAGAAAGAAGAGCTAAGGATGTAGGAGAAAGAGAAAGAAGAGCAGGAAGAGAAAGAAGAGCTGAGGATGTAGGAGAAAGAGAAAGAAGAGCTCAGGATGTAGGAGAAAGAGAAAGAAGAGCTGAGGATGTAGGAGAAAGAGAAAGAAGAGCTGAGGATGTAGGAGAAAGAGAAAGAAGAGCTGAGGATGTAGGAGAAAGAGAAAGAAGAGCTGAGGATGTAGGAGAAAGAGAAAGAAGAGCTTAGGATGTAGGAGAAAGAGAAAGAAGAGCAGAAAGAGAAAGAAGAGCTGAGGATGTAGGAGAAAGAGAAAGAAGAGCTGAGGATGTAGGAGAAAGAGAAAGAAGAGCTGAGGATGTAGGAGAAAGAGAAAGAAGAGCTTAGGATGTAGGAGAAAGAGAAAGAAGAGCTGAGGATGTAGGAGAAAGAGAAAGAAGAGCTGAGGATGTAGGAGGAAGAGAAAGAAGAGCAGAACGAGAAAGAAGAGCTGAGGATGTAGGAGAAAGAGAAAGAAGAGCTGAGGATGTAGGAGAAAGAGAAAGAAGAGCTGAGTAAGTAGGAGAAAGAGAAAGAAGAGCAGAACGAGAAAGAAGAGCTGAGGATGTAGGAGAAAGAGAAAGAAGAGCTAAGGATGTAGGAGAAAGAGAAAGAAGAGCAGGAAGAGAAAGAAGAGCTGAGGATGTAGGAGAAAGAGAAAGAAGAGCTGAGGATGTAGGAGAAAGAGAAAGAAGAGCTCAGGATGTAGGAGAAAGAGAAAGAAGAGCTGAGGATGTAGGAGAAAGAGAAAGAAGAGCTGAGGATGTAGGAGAAAGAGAAAGAAGAGCTGAGGATGTAGGAGAAAGAGAAAGAGATGGATAGATTGGAGGGCAATGGTATAGTGGAAAGAGAAAGAGTAGAAAATATAAGAGATGGACAGAGAGGAAGAGGAGGGCAAGGTGTAAGAGGGAGGAGAGGCAGAAGGATAGGGTACACGCATGTTTCAAATGAAATCAGAGCCACACTGATTGACCATGTCATAAATCATGGTCTCTCACTGAGAGAAGCTGGGCAGAGAGTTCAGCCCAATATAAACAGATCCACAGTGGCTTCAATTATCCGCACATTTCAGAGGGAAAACCGGTAAGTAACTAAATAATTCTACTTCTACAATGAGTCATGTAGTCTTGTTTGACATAGGTCTAGATTTCTACAGTAAATGTTCCTGCTTGTCCAAACATTTTTCAGAATTGAAGTCAGAGAACATTCAGGTGGACGAACAAGACTTCTTTCAATTGAACAACAGCATGCCATTGTTGACATGGTGGTCCAGAACAACACCCTCCGCCTCAAAGAAATTCAGCAAAGAATAACACAGGACAATCACCTGTTCCACAATATCCACCAATGCAGTCTCTCCACAATTGATCGTGTTCTAAGAAGAAATTCAATCCGAATGAAGCAAGTATTCAAAGTGCCCTTTGAGAGGAACTCCGTTAGAGTGAAGGGGTTGCGATTCCAGTTTGTTCAAGTATGTGCAACCCAATTACTGCACTTTCTTTGTCAACACAAAGATATATTTTTTCAGAATTTTAAGTATGTGTCCATAAACTATTCCATGCTACTGTAAGTGAAAAGATTTAGGCATATCTATGTATACTGCTGCTTCAAAGTGTGAACTCAAACTTCAGCAACAGTTTCACAGTAGTATTGACTGCAATCAATGCCATTACTGTAAAACACTAACTTACTGTACTGTACCTTGTGTTCTTTTTACTCTAGAGAATCTTGGAGTTGGATAGCAGTGCAACTCATGAGTACCTGTATATTGATGAAGCAGGCTTCAATCTTCACAAAAAAAGGAGAAGCGGGAGAAATGTGATTGGCCAGCGTGTTACAGTCAATGTCCCTGGACAACGAGGAGGCAACATCACTCTCTGTGCCACAATTTCTACAACTGGTGTTGTGGCACACAATGCTGTCTTGGGACCATACAACACAGCAAGGCTCCTACATTTTTTAAATCTCCTCAATGAAATCCTCTTTCCGCAGGGTGATCAGGAGCAAATGGTGCGGAATTTTGTAGTTGTTTGGGACAATGTCCAATTCCTCCATTCAGCACTAGTGCGAGAGTGGTTTGAGAATCACCCACGTTTCAGGATGGTGTTCCTTCCACCATATTCTCCTTTCCTGAATCCAATTGAGGAATTCTTCTCCTCTTGGAGATGGAAAGTACATGACCGCAACCCTTACAACCAAGTAAGTCTTCTTCAAGCAATGGAAGAGGCCTGTGGAGATATTGGGGCACAAGCATGTCAAGGATGGATACAGCATTCAAGGCGTTTTTTCCCACGATGCATGACCCGTGAAAATATTTGCTGTGACGTTGATGAAATTCTCTGGCCAGATGTAATTGAGAGGCATGATCAATAAATGAATTGATTCAATGAATGCAGTACTTTTCTTTTTTTTTTACCTATGTACCTATTTGCATATTTTTTTTGTGGGGTGACAACTCATTGTAATACACCTGAACTCCTCATTAAAGAACTTAATGAAAAACATGTATTTGCATTTATTTCTTTGTGTATCTTCAGCTGAGTGTGTTATCAAATCAACAGAGAACACACTTTTAGTTTTGATGTTAATATTGAATTTTAATAAATGCATTACTAGAATAAAATGCTGTGTTTCATTGTGCAGTGAATACGTAACTGTTTCGCCAACATAAGAGTGTGTTTAGTTTGCTGTGTTAACTGTTTTGAGAGCAGTTGAGTTTGGAGAAATGTACCAAATCAATTGAGAAAAACTGTAAAAATGATATTCCTCAACCTTTTCCTCGGATGACGCCGAATCCTCTTTCAGCGATATTAAAGATCTGATTCCCTGTACAGATGATGAGGATGTACTGTATATTACCTCTGATGAGTTGGATAAAGATGTAAAGCTTGTCTGTAAATAAATCTCCGGGTAGCGATGGTTTTACAGCCAATTTCTATAAACACTTCTAGGTTTTATTAAAAGATTAATTTCTCTCTCATGTTAAAAGAAGCGACAGATAACATGACATTCCCCCTTATAATGAAACACGGTGTAATAACTTTAATCCCTAAACCTGATAAGGACTTCAAAATGTTAGATAATTTTAGCCCCATTACTCTATTAAACACAGATTACAAAATTGTAACCATTGTCTATGCTAGCAGATTGAAAAAAATCCTATATAAAATAAGCGACTCTCGATCAGGTTTTATGAAAGGAAGATCTATCCATATAATATTCGTTTAGTACTGGATATTTTAGATTATAGACATCTTATTGATGATGGTTTTATTTTTGGCATTTGATTCAATTGAACACCCATTTATTTTGAATTGTTTAAGATTATTTGGTTTTGGAGATAAATTTAGAAATATTATAGAATCTCTTTTTGAAAGAAGCAAGGTGGAGGTGTCTGTTTGTACGTGAATGATCGGTGGTGTCTTACCCAACATGTTACGGTAAAAGAGAGAGTCTCATTACAGATTTGCGCAAAACTTTTGCATTTTTTTCTAAATGTCGACAAAAAACGAGCTATTGCGAAATGACGTCGTTTCCATTAACCGATCAACGTCAATTAATTGTCTTGCTTTTTGAAGGTCATCCACTAGCCTACACTATTTTTTGAAGGACTCTTTAGTGAGCGATTGGTAATGCGTCTGTGCTCTAGTGTGAAGGAGAAGCTCTTTTCTTCCTGCAGCGGTCAGATATTTCAACGAACACTGTTAATTGTTAAATATTATTTTTACAGTTTTTTTTTGCATTCTGTAGCTAATTTTGATTTGTGGTTTTAAAAACTTTTGGTTTTAATAGTATCTTAATGCAGAATTATTTATCTGTCTGTTAGTTGTGTATTGTGTTTGATGGCTGTATGGTCTAATGCCTGGCTCACACTACAGGAGTTTTAAAATCCTAACCGATTTTGAAATCTGGTTGCAGCACACACTTAAGATATTAGTCTTATTTTAAACAACCCTATACATTCAGTAAATATCTCACCAAAGATTAATTGGAGGTTATGATGATTTTTAAGAACCGTTCTTTTCAGGACTTCAAATTCTCAAGGGTTTTTGAAAATGTTAAATTAATAAAGTTAAATGATGATTTTTTTTATGATACATTCTTAATTTCCTCAAGTGCATGTACTAATTCTCTCAAGTGCTTTCCGAACAACAAATGTGGTTTCTTAAGAAATTCACAATTATAACATTTTAAATAAGGTCCCCATTTGACTCATTTATATTGTTACGGAATTTAAATTTCTGCAAAAAGTCACATCAACTTTAGAGAACTTGTGCACATCTCTATTAATAGTAATGTATAATATATGCATACTATTTTAATTGACCCAATAAGTTCATTTAACATCTCACCTTTGGGTATTAAAGTGAAATTTGAGGTTATTGACAGATTTTGAAAGACGTTCTTTTCAGGAATTCAAATTCTTACGTTTTATCTTTTATCTTGGTCTTTTTAAGTTAAGAATACAAAATATTCTTAACTAAAGTTAGAAAGTAAGAAAATAGAAGTTTACATTAAATTCTAAGAATTTGTGTGCAAGTGCAAATTCTTAAGTTTTCAAAAAAAAATTGATAACAAAATTAAGTTGTCAATTATTAAACTTAAAATGAGGTCTCCATTTCTAATTGTTATTGAAATTAAATTTCTGCATAAAGTCATATCACACAATCATTGTTTACATTATTGTTCATTGGTGTCACTTCAAAGAACTCCTGCATGTCCCTAGTATTGGGAATACAGTATGTAATATGCTTAATATTTTAAACGACCCAATAAATTCTTCAAATATGACTAATTGGAGGTTATGATGATTTCAGAACTATTTCTTTTTTCAGGAAGTCAAATGTGTTCTGAAATCATCATAACCTCCAATTAGTCATATTTAAAGAATATGAATGTGTTTCTTGTGCTGAACCCGTCAAATTATATTAAAATAAGAGTTTTAAAGGAGTTTGGTGTTGTGGTGTGTTTGTTAAACTCCTGAACTGATGCCGTTTTGTATGTTGGTGAAAATATAGTTTACTGTAACTGTGTTTCCATCCGCCTATTTTTATGCACATTTTGTTATGATCGCATAAAACCTCTGGATGGAAATGGCAAATGCGCAACAATTCTATAAAAACGTATAAGCTCAATTGAGTTGCATAAATTTAGCCGATAAGAAAACATGCACATAAACTACATTAAAAAGCAGATTTCACTGAATAAATCCCTCGATACGCATCAAAAAAGTTACATGTTGTTGTGACATCTGATGTGGTGCTCAGTCTGAGACATACATTACCGCTGTGGAATGACAGAAAGGCTGCTTTGAAAGCTCAGGATCGATTGGGTTGTGTGTTGTTGTCACTATGTTGTGTGTGTGTAGATGTGTATATTGGAGAAGTTTCTCATTGAGCTCTTTATAATGTGAAAGCATCCTCTGTTTCTCTGCCACTTCTGTATGATGAATTTAGTCTCAAATTGATTAATAACTACATGCACAATTATCCATGAACTTGATAAATGTTGCTGATAGGTTTTACCATCCACAACCAAATGCCTTGCAACTTGTGTGTGCAAAATGTAGAATTTAATGAACGTGCAGCAATTTATACAAATAGACATTTCTGTGAATACAAATGTTTTATTTTGTATTAGTGTGTCATAATTTGAGCTTGCAACACAGATGTGCATGTGTGGATCAGGTGACGCGTTCATTCATTGACGTCTTTTCTGAGTCAATCTCATTTAATTCATTTGGATTTTGAGACTTTCTTTTCGCGGTTTTCAAGCATTTCACAATCCACACACACACAACTACAAATGAATAGTTGATTAACATAGTTTGTTAGTTAACTGCTTGTAATAAATAAAAAGTAAACAGACTCAATATAAAAGTAAATAAACACTGTTAGCATGCTAAAATCAAATTTAATGGTGATTCTTGAAATAATTTTGAAAGCAAAACATTTTTTTATCTCTTTTTTTTTTTTTGCATTCTGTTATGAACACACACATTGCAACATGTCATTTATTTATTCAGAAGTTGCACAGATTTCAGCATTTCGTCCCATCTTTCACGGGTGTGCAGGGATACACAACTGATTCAAGGTCTGCCATTTCCTGATGATCGTAGATGCCGGTAATCGAGGTTATGCGTTCTTCACCGTTCTTGTATTGTCGGGTGAGATGACCAGAGTACGGGACTCGAGCAAAAAAGGTTTTGCTTTTAATCTCAATGGTGCAAGAATGGTTGGGTGGAATCTCTATCTCCATACTCACTGAGTGCAGGACCTTATCAAGATTAGATGTCGTTTCAGAATTCAAGCGACTCTGGTCATATTTCAAACTCAGTTTTCCACCTACATTAACTAATTCTAAAATCTTCCCAGAGACTGATCCCTCTATCGCTCCTCCGGACGTACGCGTGCGACTCTTTAGGAAAGCTCTTGATTTGTCGCTGCCGTGATCCAGCTTCACCACATGTTCGACTGACTTACAGTTCATGTTTTTAGCACTGAAATGCTTTAGCACTTCTTCCCTCTCTGACTTTTCCTCTTCTTTGATTACATACTCATCAATTTCTAAACGCTGTTCTATTATGTCATAGTTTAGGGAGAGAACTTCAGTTTGCATGTTTTTTTTTCTGTTTTAAAACGTTTTCTTTCACAGAACGGATACCATTGTTATCTTTAGCGATATAGTCACTTTTACAAAACTTTACTGCATAAAATGGAATCTGGCCACTCTGTATTTCTGCCCATGTTTTCCACTCTAAAATTTCAAAGTTGTCTTTATTCACTAGAAATTCATATGTCCCCTTCTTCTTCGATATTTCTGAACTTTTAATTATCTCTAACGCCTTATCACATTTTTTAGATCCAAGAATGTAATAATCATTGTTGTTGTCATCAGAAACTAGAACTGCATCTTTAGGGGTTCGTTTGATGCAACAAACTCCAAGTAACGCTTCATCTCCAGAGCGTCCTCCTGTTTCTCAGCTGGAGCACTGGCGGTAGCTCCACGACGATGAATGTGATGAGGGTTAGAAGAGTCTGCAAGACAAATCCAAAAGAAATGAACAAACCAAAGACTGATAACTTATGTTATTTACAATCATTTTAAATTAGTATATCTTCACACATGGATTATAGTTTAGTTTAGGAGTTCTGCAGAATGTTGAAGCACAAGAACTGAAGATGAACACACCAGTGATGTTGGAGAGATCCTCTGAGTTCCCCCCCGCACACAGTATGAAGATGTGTGTCAGAGCAAAGATGAAGAGCACGCTGAAGCCCATCATTCAATATCTGTGAAATATCACCAACAGTCACGAGAAGAGGAGACTGGTGTACATTAACATTGCTATTAACTCTTTCTTCCCCATCGTTTTTTTTTTTCTATGTTGCCAGCCACGCCAGAATTTTTTGATTTTGAGCTTCACGGCCCCCAGAATATTTTATTCTATGAATATCTGAAAATGCAATATATCAAAAGAAAGTAGAGAGCCTCTGCTTTTAAACAAAAATAATCATTTATATAAAAAATTCGAAGAAACAAGAAACCTTATTTGAAGTCACATGTGAAATATTTCACCTCGTCTTACCTGTGAACGATCACCTGTAAATGTAGTTGACAAGACTAAAGCTCTTCAGTTCCCTGACCCCTGTCTAGTGCACTCGTTTATATATCACAGCCCTGATGCAAATACAGTGGTGCACATTATCATACGTGCTCTGAATATACAGTTATTTTCATCTGTCAATACTGAAGCCTTATATCTGCAAAACTCTTCACTCATTCAGAGAAACAGAAGTCTATTTGGACCAACATGTGAATAATTTTTCATTACTTTCACACAAAATGCATTCAATAAGCACACTTTTATCATAAATACAGTACTTTATCATCTTCAAAACACTACATATTTGCAGCACATTTTTCGAATGCTAACGCACTTTAAAAACTGATAAAAGCAAATTCAAATCAGAATGATGGCAAACTCTGCATTTCTGCAGGAATGATATTGAAATATAACATCTTAGAAGAATATTTACAATGCAATTAAATAGTTTAGTTTAACTTTATTCAAGACACAAAGGTCCATAGAGACAACACAGTACAGATATATAAATGTAAAAAAACAATACAAAACAATTAAAAATGATGCGGATGAGGCATCATTAGTGCATATACAGGCTTCGGGTCCAATGTTTTGTCACTCTTAGAAACATCAGCTATGGACACAATGATCATATTCTTAGACCCTGTCAGTCTGGACATGAATCTATACATAAAATTTCTTAAAACAGCATTAAAAGTGGGCACATTATTAGACACAAACATTTCACTGGCACTACTCCACCTAGGTACTTTAAGCACAATTCTCAGTGCATCATTATAAGCCACTTGAAGTTTTTTCATTTTCAACTCACTAAAATTACACCACAGATGGCAGTATACAATGGAGTGCAATATGTTTTGAACAGAGAGATTTTAACATCAGGAGTGCATATGTGGAATTTGCGTGCCAGCATGTTTGCCTGCCCATACAGTTTTCCACACTGACGCTGCACATCATCATCATCATCACAGAGGTCATCTCTTATCACATGTCCCAGATATTTAACTTTCTTTACAACCTCTAGTGGTTCACCTGCCAATAAGAACAATGGATAGACACACTTCATATCCTCCTTGGTTCTGGCGATCAGTACCACACTCTTCATTGAGATAAATTTTATATCAAACATTAGTCCATATTGGGAGCATATTCTAAGAAGTTGCTGCAGGCCAGCACTGGAGGGAGACAGTACCACCAAATCATCAGCATAAAGCATATGATTAATGAGACTATCCCCCACCAAGCAGCCAGTTCTACAGCCCTTTAACTCTCTAGATAAGTTATCCATGTACAGATTGAATAGCAGCGGAGACAG
Organism: Gila robusta; assembly: GCA_030770095.1. Taxonomy (NCBI): domain Eukaryota; kingdom Metazoa; phylum Chordata; class Actinopteri; order Cypriniformes; family Leuciscidae; genus Gila; species Gila robusta. The sequence goes on along the minus strand of JAVALU010001455.1, from coordinate 117,107 downwards.
AATTCCGCCCTGCCGCACTCCATTGGAGACATAGAAAGGTGTTGACAAACTCTTCCCCCACCTGACTTGCATAGTTTGGTGAGAGTACCAAAACTGCAGTATCCTGATTAGGTAAGAGGGGACACCACGCTCATGCAGTTTGCCAAACAGTTTCCCATGATTGATATGATCAAAAGCCTTTGACGCATCCAGGAAACACATAAAGACTGTGCTATTGCGCGATCTATACCTATGAACAGTTTCTTTAAGTGCATAAATACACAGATCAGCTCCATGCTTGTTCTTAAAACCAAACTGATTATCTGTTGACACTATGTATTCTGCAAGCCTATCCATAAGGATCCCTTCTAGTACCTTAGATAGTGTACTTGCAAGTGCAATAGGTCTATAGTTGTCTATACTAGTTATTTTACCAGTCTTATTTTTAACTACAGGTACTAGCAAGATAGATAACATAGATCCAGGAAGTATGCCATGATTCATTAACCCAGAGAAAAATAGAGCAAGTAAAACTGAGATACTTTGACTAGTGTATTTCAGATGTTCTGCTGTTATTTTATCCCGCCCACAGGCTTTGTTCATTTTAAGTTTGTCAATAGCATAACATACTTCCTCCGGCCTGATAACTACACCATCACTGTGAGGTATCTCTCCTATATTAAATACATCGCTCTTCACACAGTTAAAAATGTTCTCATAGTGTCTCCTCCATAGCTCTGCAATGTTTACAGGTTCAGTAATACCATCAATACTATAAGGCAGTGGCATTTTGCTGTTGTTAACCACTTTCACCTCCTTCCAGAACTCATAAACATTATTAGTTTGCAACTTTCTCGCCATAGAGTTCGCCCTCATAGTCTGCTCATTTATTGTTATAAAACGCACAGCATATTTGAACCTCGCATTAGACCATACCTTGTGCTCACAGACTGGGCCATGCCTAGGTTAACCTGCTAAGACCCATCTTCTAAATGCATCTCTTGCCTCCATATGAACATCATGGACATAGTCATTCCACCCTGGTCTTACAATATGTTGTTTCACCACTTTACTTCTTAGTGGTTCACTTCCCTCAACTAAACAGTTCACAATTCTATCATACATTACACATAGGTCATTATTGTGACATCTCTAAATAATAAGTATTCCAAACACAACGAGTGTAATTGCAATTTCAGCTGAAAGCCGAAAGTCCTATTTTTAGTCTATTTTTTCAATCTTTAAAAACAGATTTTTACAATTGCTAACAAGCATTTACCAATACTTAAAATATGTTTTTAAACCTTTAGCACAGTAACACACCTATCACATTAACTATGTAGCCAAATAGTTGATTTACTGCCCAAAACCATATTTTGTTACAGTAATGTAACTTTTTTCAGATTTCGTTCAAATTAAATGGAAAAAACCCCCCACAAAAGCATATAATTCTGCTGTAATACTTATAATGTAAAAGCAAATATGTGATATATCCAAAGCTGATATATCCATTGTGTTCTATGTTCCCTTTCGTCCTGGGAACTCCGACGTGTCGTCGGGGGAGTTCCCTGACGAATTGGGATCACGCTAGGGAGCCAATTGCCTTCGAGAGAATTAAAAACGAGCCAATAGACATTGGCATGCAAGATTTGCATTCCGCGACCCGCCTACCAGCGCGGGTATAAAAGGCGGAAGTAAACATTGCGCAATGCTTTTTGCTTCGGAGCCGTTCAGTGTCTCTTTGAGCTGCTGTGTCTTCCGAGAGTTTATACTTAAACTACGAGTCGTCTTTGGAAGGGAAGAGAAGATCCTCTGTGCTGGAACTACGGTACTTCAAGCGACCATCGCTCCCGCGGCTGGCCGTTTTTCCTTTTAAAAACAAAAAGCTGTTTTAACGGCTGGTATTGGTGGTGAGTGCAGCACTCGGGCTTGCAGTTTCCCCGTGTGTCTGCCGCGGTGGTCCCTTTGTGCCTCGGCACGCTAAAGAGTACTTTTTCTTCCTTCTAAAAGAGCAACACGGGTGTTTCGCGTCCTTTTCAGGATGTCGTTTCACCCGTGCGTTTCTGGATGCGGTCGACTTCTCCCTCAGGAAGATGGTCACAAACACTGCCTCTCGTGTTTGGGCTTAGGGCACGCTGAGGCAGCGTTTGTGAACGAGTTATGTTCTCATTGCGGGAACATGACTCTGGCGATGCTGCGTTCGAGACTGAGATCCCTGAAACATGGGGGAGTCCCTTCAGAGAATCCCCGATCTAGTTCGTCTGCCGGTTCAGTTCGGCAGACGGCTACTTCGGTGATTCCTGTTGGTGAGCGGATGAGGGTTACCGTGCAGAACGTCCCGTCAGGTGAAAGATCCTCACGGGCTTCTCACGCCTCTAGTAGCTCGTTGCCATCAGGTGTCCCGGTGGAGCTTCCGGCACCGCCTCGTGCGGTCCCGTTTGTCTCCTTTGGGGCACCGCCTGAGGATCAGATGTCGATCGCGGCATCGGAGGAAGAGCGGTCGTCTTCGGGTGACGACTCAGCGGGTCTACCCCCTTCGGGTGTGGTGGCTGCGGCTGAGCCGGATCCGGAAATGGCCGCTATGCTCGAAAGGGCAGCTGCGAATGTCGGGCTCGTCTGGAATCCTCCACCGGGCCCCGAACCTTCGCGGCTGGATGATTGGTGTCTCGGAGCAGGCCGTGCTGTTGCCCCGCGGCCTGCTCCAGTACCATTCTTCCCTGAAGTGCATGAGGAGCTGAGGAAGTCTTGGCTGGCCCCCCTGGCGACCAGACGTAGACATCCTCGCTCCTCCTTCCTCACCACCCTTGATGGCGGAGCGGCGCTCGGGTACGAGGGAATCCCCCCAGTGGAGCGGTCGGTTGCGATGCAATTGTGTCCTAAGACCGCTTCCTCCTGGCAGGGTGCCCCTTCACTCCCCTCCCGCGCCTGTAGGTTTTCCTCTGGTCTGACCAGGGATGCCTACACGGCGTGTGGAGACGCCGCTTCCGCCCTGCATGCCATGTCGTTGCTGCAGGTCCACCAGGCCAAGGCACTTCATGACATGCAGGGGGGTGGTCTCGACCCAGGTCTGCTGCAGGAGCTGCGTGCGGCGACGGACCTCGCCCTACAGGCGACGAAAGTCACCGCACGTTCCCTGGGTCGAGCGATGTCCACCTTGGTGGTCCAGGAGCGCCACCTCTGGCTCACCCTTGCTGATATGCGGGAAGCAGAGAAGAACAAACTTCTCAACTTCCCCATATCCCAAGGGGGCCTCTTCGGCGACGCGGTGGAGAGCTTCGCCCAAGAGTTCTCCACCGCCCAGAAGCAGTCGGAGGCGATACGGCATGTCCTGCACAGGAGGCGGACTGCTGCTGGTCCGTCCTCTGTGGCCGTAGAGCCTCCGGCTGCCCGTCGCCGAGGTCGCCCTCCGGCGGCCGCTCCTCCTTCAGGGCAGCAGTCTAACCCTGGAGGACGGAGGTCGGGTCGTAAGAGGGCGGCCAAACCCGCTCAGCCACCTCCTGCTCCTTCCCAAAAGAAGAAGCGCGGGAAGCGTCCCTGAGACGGGCGACCTGGTGGAGCGTCCGGATGCTGCTCTTCGGGAGGGTGCCCCTGCACGCCTCCTTCCCCCGGGAGAGGGCCGGGTGGAAAATCTTCTGTTCAGTTTTCTTTCTGTTCCGCCGCTGGCCACTCGGTCAGCGGTACCCACATTTTCAAAAAAAGAGCAGTTTCTCCTTCTTCCTCCTCCAGGTCATCCACGGCCGAGACTGATGGGCACACAGTCTCCCCCGTCCAAGAGGACCAGGACGGCAGCATGTGCCGCCTCCGAGCGGTTACATCCCCGTCCCCCTCTTCCCAGCTGGCGGGTAGCAGTGACGCAGGCCAAGCTGCGTCACTCCGGTCTGCGGCTGGGCCCGGAGGCGCAGAGACCAGCACTCGAGGAGGCAGGGCCTCGTTCCTCGTCTCTCCCCCTCCCCTCTTCACTGGTCAGTCCGCAGCAGAACGCTCACGAGCCTTCTCTGCCGTCTGCCCTTCCGTGGAGGCAGGTTGGTGTCAAGTACACCCTGACCCCGCTCTCGGTCGCTACGATGCCACCAGAGCCGGCTCCATGTCTTCCACCTCGCTGCCCCTCCGCGGGTACGCCGGTGGTCCGGGTGGGTTCATTGGGACGGTATCTGGAGGCCTGGCTAGAGCTTCCGAGTCCGTCCCGATGGCTCGTCCGCACCGTCCGGCTCGGATATGCAATTCAGTTTGCACGCCGGCCTCCCAAGTTCAGGGGCATCCACTTCACCCGTGTGCGGTCGGTGGACGCCCCTGTCTTGAGGAAAGAGATCGATGTCCTGCTGGCGAAGGACGCGATCGAGCCGGTCCCTCCTGCCGAGATGAGGTCTGGGTTTTACAGCCCCTACTTCATTGTACCCAAGAAAGGCGGTGGGTTACGGCCAATCCTGGACCTGCGTGTTTTGAATCGGGCCCTGCACAAACTCCCGTTCAAAATGCTTACGCAGAAGCGCATTTTCGAGTGCATCCGTCCCCGGGATTGGTTTGCAGCGATCGACCTGAAGGACGCGTACTTTCACGTCTCGATTCTTCCTCGACACAGACCATTTCTTCGGTTTGCTTTCGAGGGTCGAGCGTATCAGTACAAGGTCCTACCCTTCGGGCTGGCCCTGTCACCCCGTGTCTTCACGAAAGTCGCGGAGGCGGCCATTGTTCCCATGAGAGAACAAGGCGTTCGCATTCTCAACTATCTCGACGACTGGCTTATTCTAGCTCACTCGCGAGATGTGTTGTGCGATCACAGGGACATGGTGCTTCGGCACCTCAGCCAGTTGGGGCTTCAGGTCAACTGGGACAAGAGCAAACTCCGCCCCGTGCAGAGGATCTCTTATCTCGGTATGGAGCTGGACTCGGTCGCCCAGACTGCGTGCCTCACAGAGGAACGCGTCCAGTCAGTGCTCACCTGCCTCAGGTCTTTTCGAGGCAGGACAGCGGTCCCACTGAAACAGTTTCAGAGGCTCCTGGGGCATATGGCAGCCGCAGCCGCTGTAACGCCGCTCGGCCTGTTACATATGAGACCGCTTCAGCGCTGGCTTCACGATCGAGTCCCGAGGTGGGCGTGGCACAGCGGCACGTTCCGGGTCAAAGTGACCCCGCACTGTCGCCAAACCTTCTCCCCGTGGTCGGATCCTGCATTTCTACGGGCCGGTGTGCCCCTAGTCCAGGTTTCCAGGCATGCTGTGGTTTTCACAGATGCCTCTGCCACCGGGTGGGGGGCCACGTACAAAGGGCGTGCAGTTTCAGGTCTGTGGACGGGGCCTCAACTGCATTGGCACATCAACTGCCTAGAGTTGCAAGCAGTACGTCTAGCCCTGCGTCGCCTCAAGGGGTTTCTCAGACACAGGCACGTACTGGTCCGTACGGACAGCACTGCGACCGTTGCGTACATCAACCATCAAGGTGGTCTACGCTCCCGTCGCATGTCGCGACTCGCCTCCCACCTCCTCCTATGGAGTCAGAAGCATCTGAGGTCGCTTCGTGCCGTTCACATTCCAGGGGAGCTCAACCGTGTGGCAGACGAGCTCTCACGGTTGCCTCCCCTGCCAGGAGAATGGCGACTCCATCCCCAGGCGGTCCAGCTGATTTGGAGTGTCTTTGGAGCCGCACAGGTAGATCTGTTTGCGTCTCCAGACACGACCCATTGCCAGTGGTTTTTCTCCCTGACCGAGGGGACCCTCGGCACGGACGCCCTGGCTCACAGCTGGCCCCGGGACCTGCGCAAGTATGCGTTTCCCCCAGTGAGCCTTCTTGCACAGACGCTGTGCAAGGTCAGGGAGGACGAGGAGCAGGTCCTTCTAGTGGCGCCGTATTGGCCCACCAGGACTTGGTTCACGGAACTCATGCTCCTCGCGACAGCCCCTCCTTGGCCGATTCCTCTGAGGAAGGACCTTCTTTCTCAGAGACGGGGCACTCTATGGCACCCGCGTCCAGACCTCTGGAAACTCCATGTCTGGTCCCTGGACGGGACGCGGAGGTTCTAGGTGGTCTACCACAGGCAGTGGTAGACACCATCACTTCCGCTAGAGCCCCCTCTACGAGGCGCCTCTACGCGTTGAAGTGGAACCTGTTCGTCGATTGGTGTTCCTCCCGTCAGGTGGACCCCCGAACTTGCCCGATCGGAGTCGTGCTTTCCTTCCTGCAAGATGGGTTGGACCGGAGGCTGTCCCCCTCCACCCTCAAAGTGTATGTCGCCGCAATAGCCGCACATCACGATGCAATAGAAGGTAAGTCCTTGGGGAAGCACGACCTGGTCATCAGATTCCTTAAGGGTGCTAGGAGGTTAAATCCACCTCGTGTTTTGCACTCTGTACCCTCTTGGGACCTAGCTCTGGTACTTAGAGCTCTTCAAAGTCCCCCCTTTGAGCCTTTGCTGACTATAGAGCTTAATTTCCTGTCCATCAAGACAGCGCTCTTGTTAGCTTTGGCCTCTTTCAAGAGGGTCGGGGATCTGCAGGCTTTTTCTGTCGACGAATCGTGCCTAGAGTTCGGGCCGGGCCTTTCTCATGTTGTATTGAGACCCCGGCTCGGATATGTGCCCAAGGTTCCTACCACTCCCTTCGTGGACCAGGTAGTGAACCTGCAAGCGCTGCCCCAGGAGGAGGCAGACCCAGCCCTAGCTTTTCTCTGTCCCGTCCGCGCTCTGCGGGTTTATATTGACAGAACGCAAAGCTTCAGAACCTCAGATCAGCTCTTTGTCTGTTACGGAGGCCAGCAGAAGGGGAAGGCCGTCTCCAAGCAGAGGTTAGCCCACTGGTTAGTGGATGCTATCACCCGAGCGTATGAGTCTCTAGGTGAGCCTTGTCCTCCCAGGTTGCGTGCTCACTCTACTAGAGGTGTTGCCGCTTCCTGGGCTTTGGCTCAAGGCGCCTCGCTGACAGACATCTGTAGAGCTGCGGGCTGGGCGACACCGAACACGTTCGCTAGGTTCTATAGCCTTCGTGTGGAACCTGTTTCCTCCCGAGTTCTGGCTACGGCCAGTGGGTCGAGGGAATAGGTCGTGTCGGCTTGCTACGCCACTCCGCCTCGCAGCGGATACGTGCGTTCTTCGCTCCGTTGGCGCCCTACGTCGGTGAGCCTCGTGAGTTCCTCCTCCACCCCTCGGTGCTGGGCGCGGCGGTCCGCCCGGCGCCAGGTCTGCTACCTCTAGTAGAGAGTTGTTAGTGGACTGGGTGCTTCAGTGGTCTCTACTGTGACCCATGATGCCACGTGCAGTTCAGCCGTGTCTTCCCCTTGACGGACTCGTTCGTCGTCCCCTTGAGTACGCTCCCACTTCCCTTGGATTGGGACTACCTCTGGGACTGCCATATGTTTCACTATTCCTTCGGGCTAGTACATATGTGTATTCCTGGCCTTCCTCAGTCAGGCTGGGGCTTCCGCAGCGTTCCTCCTCTGAAAAGGAGGGAACGCTTTCCCAGTGTTATCCAATTCCACTGTGCGGGTCTTGCGGAACAGCAGTGTGGTTCCCGTGCTAGCTCCCGCAACTTATGAGAAACTGCTGCAGGGTAGCTTAGCCGGCGCTGGAAGGGGCCAGCACCATGGCGTTTTATTAGGGATCCCAATTCGTCAGGGAACTCCCCCGACGACACGTCGGAGTTCCCAGGACGAAAGGGAACGTCTCGGTTACGTATGTAACCCTCGTTCCCTGAGTACAGGGAACGGAGACGTGTCGTCCCTTCGCCATGTTGCTGTACCTTCGCGGAGGACTGGACACTGTTCGGCTCCTCAGCGAAAAGCATTGCGCAATGTTTACTTCCGCCTTTTATACCCGCGCTGGTAGGCGGGTCGCGGAATGCAAATCTTGCATGCCAATGTCTATTGGCTCGTTTTTAATTCTCTCGAAGGCAATTGGCTCCCTAGCGTGATCCCAATTCGTCAGGGAACTCCCCCGATGACACGTCTCCGTTCCCTGTACTCAGGGAACGAGGGTTACATACGTAACCGAGACGTTTTGTAAGAAAAAATGATGTGGATCGAAGATCTCAAAGATGTAGTTTATTACAAACTAGACAAAACACCTTGTTCTCCGGAAGTCAGAATGAACCCAGAACTACGGTGGCCGAGAGAGCTCAACGTGCTGCAACTGAAGAAAACACATGCAAATAGAAAAAAACACCCGCAAATTAAGAAAACATCTTCATCAGTCTCACAACACACATGTGCTCCAAATACTCACAACACAATTAAATACAGAAACGCAGCAAATAACACAGAACAACGGAAATGTTTCCAGGGGAACCAAATAAGTGACGAACCCGGCTGGGACGTGCTTATAAGCAGAGGGGAGAATTGGCACTGTCTGGTTACTTCCGGTTTCTGGACTGGCTGCAGTAACACATCTCTGTCAATGCGGGGGCGCTCGCAGGCGAGTGCAGAATGAATGGGAGTCTATGGGGTTTCACCCCCAGAAATCCACTTTTATCAGTATGTAATTTTTTGTCAAGTAATTTGAAAGTTGCATTCAAAAGGGGGGGCTAAGATAATACACTCAGCTGAAAATTGCATTTTTAAGTTCCCTTATCTGTTCTAAAAATCCATTCAAAAAATGTGATGACGTCACATATTTTCATACTGCCAGAAGTGCTGCTTTACGGCAATTCACTTCGGCACTTCCGCTTCATGGCTTCCTTTCTCGTGGCATCGGCAACGATAACACCAGCTGCTATTTGAGGTAAGGCTCTTTCGGTTAATACACGAGTTACAAAGAGTTCTAGTTAGCTAATGTAAAAAGGAAAATGCGCTTCAGGTGCCATCAAACGGGGTGTCGTAATCAGTCGCAAATCCGTCTAGCAGAATGCTAGAGTGTTCCGGCCAACAACGGCCCAACCTGTAAGAAATCGAAAGGACATAAGTACTCATTTATTCGACTTTTGGTCTATAATCTATATTGAACTTGCGGAATCAACAATAAAATCTACGTTGATTCAATGACAAGCAGGAGAAAGAAATACATTTAGCCGTCTAGCTCCATAGACTCCCATTCATTCTGCACTCGCCCGCGATCACCTCCAGTGGAATTCTAATGGAACTGCAACCAATATGATACAATGGGGCTAATAGGAAGTGCCAAGACTCTCCATAGACGGACTCTGTTATAAGCATGTAATCCATCAGCCGGAAACTGAAGCCTCGCGGGAGCCGCCATTGTAGCAGAACTTCACCTGCTGTTAGCATTGACTCCCATTCATTTTGGCGTGACTTTGACAGTGAATAACTTTACATCTGAGGCGTCCAAAGACTTCATTTGTCCATTATTTATTTCTAAAGAAACACGACAATGTATAAAAGGCTCAATTACTTTGTATCTTACGTTATGGCCCCGTAGAAGCCGTTTTTGTAAAAATAGGCTAAGGATTGCATCATAACCACGTGACTTTCTGTCGCACAATAGAGACATTACCGTATAGACAGGAGGAGAAGGCAATCTTTTACTGTCTATGAGGCAATCGGGGGGACATAGAGGCATAAAGTCAAGGGAGAAGCCCATAGATAGAGAGTCCATAAAAGCAACGGGACAAAATATTTCAACAACGTGTTTGAGGAATTAGGTGATTCAGATTTGTCTTGGCACAGCTACTAGAAGATTTACAACTGTCAGACTGTTGTCACGCTCAGTTTGAGCCTGCGCAGTCGCTCAGCCATCAGGAAGTGAGTGCTCTAATGGGCTTCAGTCTTCTCCGTTGAAATCAAGGGGGCGCTGTGTCCATTTCTTTTACTGTCTATGCGTGCTTACAGCTCAAAATTCTACTTTATTTTATTTTATTTATTTTAACTTTTTTTTGTGCAAAACATACAGAGATTACATTTTTATGACAAACAACTTGTATACAATATACAAAATGTATTTACAATATGTTCAATGTCATCACAATACATGAGAAAAGAACAATGAGCTGAAAACTAAAATAAATAAATAAGAAAGAGAAGAAGAACATGAAGGAAAGATATTGATCTATACATCAGTTACACTGTACAAATTGTTCCCTTTCGTTGTCACTCGTTACTCGTTGTCAGTTACGTCAGATGACGACGAATGGGGTTTCGCTTAGAAAGCCTATCGACTTTGAGTATTACAAAACGAGCCAATGGCAAAGAAATGCCATGGGTCTGCGGAATTTGCATAGCGTATCTCCGCCTTACCTCGTGGGTATAAAAGGAGGACGCCGGCAACATGCAGATATGTTTTCGCTTCGGAGCCAAGAGTATCTCTTCACTCCACAGCCATTCCTGATTTCACTCTACGAGACGAGCCATTCTCCGGTGTTGGTGTGACGGCGATCTGCAGCGAGTTCACATTGCCTGTTGATCTGTACAGTGATCTACCAGTGAGTGTGTTTCTCCCTGCTCGCTTCAACATCGTGGAGTTTTTTCCTCTCACAAAAGAGCTCGCAGACTCATTTCTGATTTCGATGGGCACATTCTCTGCTCTGCGTGCTTGGGCTTGATCACGCTAGAGCAGCATTTGTGGATGACTCACGTTCTCCGCGCGGGAACGTGACCATCGCGTCATTATGGTCGAGACTCAATGATCTCGTTAGAGAGAGAGTCCCCTTATCCACACCCCGATCTAACACTCTACACGTGAGGTGCTACTTTGGCTGGTGGCCAGGGTGACCTGGCTTCGCGATCGAGTCCCGAGGTGGGCATGGCATCGTGGCATGTTCCGAGTCACAGTGACTCCGACCTGCCGTCAGACCTTCACCCCGTGGCGCAACCTCAGCTTTCTACGGGCCCGGAGTTCCCCTAGAACGAGTTTCCAGGCATGTTGTTGTCTCCACAGATGCCTCTGCCACGGGCTGGGGCGCCATGTGCAATGGACATGCTGCCGCGGGCTCCTGGACAGGACCCCAGCGTCGCCTGCATGTCAATCGCCTCGAGTTGCTGGCAGTACGCCTTGCCCTGCACCGTTTCCTCACGTTGCTCAAGGGTCAACAAGTACTAGTCCGTTCAGACAATACCGCGACAGTAGCGTACATCAACCATCAAGGTGGTCTACGCTCCCGCCGTATGTCGCAACTCGCATGCCACCTCCTCTTATGGAGTCAGAAGCACCTGAGGTCCCTTCGTGCTATTTACATTCCGGGAGATCGGAACTTTGCAGCCAACGAGCTGTCACGGTTTCGCCAATCTCCAGCGAATGGTGACTCCATCCCCAGTCGGTCCAGCTGATTTGGGACCAGTTCGGGGACTCACAGGTAGACCTGTTTGCCTCCCACGACTCATCCCATTTCGCCCTGTATTACTCCCTGACCGAGGGCACGCTCGGCACGGATGCACTGGCGCACAGCTGGCTGCGGGGCCTACGCAAATATGTGTTTCCCCCAGTGAGCCTTCTCGCACGGACCCTGTGCAAGATCAAGGAGGACGAGGAGCAGGTCCGAACTGATACTCCTCGCGACAGCACCTCCTTGGCCAATTCCTCTGAGGAAGGATCTCCTTTCTCAGAGACGGGGCACCCTCTGGCACCCTCGAACCGATCTTTGGAGGCTCCACGTGTGGCTCCTGGACGGGACGAGGCAGGTTTGAGTACCCTGCCACCAGCGGTGGCGGCTACCATCACTTCCGCTAGAGCATCGTCCACGAGACATGCCTATGCGTTGAAGTGGAACCACTTCGTCAAATGGTGCTCTTCTCACCGAGAAGACCCCAGGAGATGCTTGATCAGTGTCGTGCTTTCCTTCCACTGGGGAAGCACGACCTGATCGTCAGGTTCCTGAGAGGAGCGAGGAGACTGAATCCTCCTCGCCCTCCTCTCGTTCCCTCTTGGGACCTCTCAGTGGTGTTAAGTGCCCTGCAGAGGGCTCCCTTTGAGCCTCTGCAATCAGTTGAGCTTAAGTTCCTGTCAATGAAGACAGCGCTCCTGGTTGCATTGGCCTCCATCAAGAGGGTAGGGGACCTGCACACATTCTCTGTTGACGAAGCGTGCCTGGAATTCGGGCCGGGTCACTCTCACGTGATCCTGAGACCCCGGCCGGGATATGTGCCCAAGGTTCCCACCACTCCCTTCCGGGACCAGGTGGTGAACCTGCAAGCGCTGCCCCTGGAGGAGGCAGACCCAGCCTTGGCACTGCTCTGTCCAGTACGCGCTCTCCGTGCTTACTTGGACAGGACGCAGTGTTTCAGGACCTCAGACCAGCTCTTTGTCTGTTATGGTGGGAGACTGCAGGGAAAGGCTCTCTCAAAGCAGAGGTTGTCTCACTGGATAGTGGACGCCATTGCTTTGGCTTACCAACAGCAAGGCCGACCGTGCCCCCTTGGTGTGACAGCGCACTCCACCCGGAGTGTGGCTTCCTCTTGGGCTCTAGCGCATGGCGCCTCGCTGGCAGACATCTGCAGAGCTGCAGGCTGGGCGACACCGAACACATTCGCCAGATTTTATAATCTCCGAGTGGAGCCTGTGTCCTCTCGTGTACTCGCTTCAGTCAGCTAGTACTGGACCCGCTCAGGTGTCTTCGCTTGCTCGCCATTCCACTCCACGGACTGGATACGTGCGATATTTCCCTCAGGTGAGCTTCTCCGAAAGTCCTGAGTTCCTCCAGCACTGCTGACGTCGGCGCCAGTGTCTATTGCCTGCGCGTCGGCTAGGTGCCTCCCGTGTGCATGGTCCCTCCCCTGAGCGACCCCCACATGTGTATTTCCACTGTAAGCCTCTCTGAGCATGTGTCTTTCCCTTGGCAAGCCACCTTGCCACCCCTGGGGTTGAAATATCCCACCTGCGGCTGGACACCCCAGTGTTCTCCATATGCATCCCTCCGGGTCATATGTGTATTCTCTAAGTCCCCCCCCCCTCTGGGTTGGCAATAATTGCATATTTCCTCTAAGCTATGGGATATGCTCCCCAGTGTACCTCGGTATTCCTGTGCTAAATAGGAGTCCTTCGTCCGTGCTAGTCTCACGACAGGAATCTCAGATGCGCAGGGCACTGGAAGACAGCTGTGAAGGTGGCGTGATTAGACTGGTAACCCCATTCGTCGTCATCCGACGTAACTCGGAGTGACAACGAAAGGGAACGTCTCGGTTACGTATGTAACCCTCGTTCCCTGAGTAGGGAACGGAGACGTTACGTCTTCCTGCCACTTTCCGCTGTACCGCGGGGATCGCCTGAGTTCAGTCTCGGCTCCTCAGCGACGAAACATATCTGCATGTTGCCGGCGTCCTCCTTTTATACCCACGAGGTAAGGCGGAGATACGCTATGCAAATTCCGCAGACCCATGGCATTTCTTTGCCATTGGTTCGTTTTGTAATACTCGAAGTCGATAGGCTTTCTAAGCGAAACCCCATTCGTCGTCATCCGACGTAACGTCTCCGTTCCCTACTCAGGGAACGAGGGTTACATACGTAACCGAGACGTTTCATGTTATGTTTAAATTTTCATAAAGAAAAGTTTCATAAGAAATGTTAGGGTCCAAAGTTTTAAAGTTGAAACACTGACACACAGATATATAACGCATATTTTAAAAGCTTTTTTGTAAAGTAAAAATAAAAAAATACATTTATTTGCAACCGTTATGTTAACAGCATTTTATTTCTGTCTCAGAACAGCTATTCAGCTGATGGACACCCACACTAGATGTCGCCTTGGGGTTTTAAACATGCGTCAAACCCGCCGCCATCTTGGAACAGGGCTCTTGTCATAGGAAGTAGCTGGGTAATGCTGAATTCATGGATGATGCCGGACTTTTGTGCTGCGTATGGATGTTCACACGAACGAAATCTAAAAACCAGACAGCAAGGGATTACATTTCACAAGAATGTGAAATTTTGTACATTTTTTTAAATTTCTCTGGACTCAATGATAAATACATGTCTGACCGTAAGACTTTGACTTCCTGCTCAGCTACTGTTCGGACGCTCTCGCTTACTGCTCCGCGCTTTGCTCTATCGCTTTTATATTTTTATATTTTATCTCCTTTTATCACCTAATTTTAACTTCAGCAAATCAGCACAGTGCTCAAACGCTTGGATTACTACAAAAAAGCAGAATTCTTTTATTCGACCAGCCTCCCACTGAAAGCTTACATTCCGGGGAAGAGAAAACACAACTGCCTACATTCATAAGGATAAGAAAATGCCTCCTCTGGAATCTACTTGCTGCTCTAACTGCCACAGACTTTTACAAAGGATTGCAGTTCTTGAAACAAAGTTAATTGCGGGACCACCAAACCAGACGGAACACACAACAGAGCTTCGTCATGGACGCCCTCAGCATACAGCCAGTGAGTCCCATGAATCTAGTGCTCCTCGACAGGCCATACTGAGTGTAGAGAAACAAGCCGATCGACTTACTAATCGATGGCACAAACAGGGAGCGAGACCCAAAGGCACTCGAGACATCAGATTGTCACGAGCATCACATATTGCTGCAGTAGCATCCTCTACCCCAGATACGGCTCTGACAAGGATTGCAAACACTGGTCTCCTACCACCGCCTATACATCTTGAGAACAGATTTGAAGTATTAATGAATGAGGACTCCCCATATTTGATGAATGTGATTGAACACAGACTGAATCAGCCTGTAGCTAACACTGATGCTAACTGGGGCTCAAGGTCGAGCAGACAGCGGCACTCAGCTCAGAGCGCAGCCGGGCCCAGGACTCTGATAGTGGGCGACTCCATAATCAGAAACATTAGTAGCAGGGATACAACTACGTGCTGCCTTCCACAAGCAACTACTTCTGATGTAAACAGAGAACTTCAGAACATTCTGATGAAACATAAGACTGCAAATCGACTCATCATTCATGTGGGGAAGAATGATATTCATAAAGAGCAGTCGGAACTCCTTAAGAAGGATTTCAATGAACTTTTTGAAACACTTAAAAGACTGAAAGTTCAAACATTCATCAGTGGACCACTCCCAGCAAGAGGAACAAACAGGTTTTCACGGTTGCTTGGGCTTAATACATGGCTGCAAAAAACCTGCAATATAAAAGGAATGAACTTCATTGACAACTTCAATCTTTTCTGGAGTCAGAGGCAACTGTTTCAACAGGATGGCCACCACCCAAACAAACTTGGTTCAAGAGTGCTAAAGGGCAATATCTACTTCTCCCTCCGTCATCCTTCTGCAATGTGTGCCAATCCACTCAACCTGAATGGCACACACACAACTGGATACAGTATGAATGACCACAGGATTTCACTTCAGCACCTGAATGGACATACGGTTGACACATCACACAAGGACAATGATAACACCACTCAGCCACCACAACCTCTGCTCACGGACACAATCTCAGCTGAGCCCTGCCCACAGAGCTCACCACAGACAGACTGTGACATACTAGCACTGCTCCAAGATTCAGCACCCAAGGACGACTTTCTGGAAAACAGCCAGGGAAATCAGGACAGCATATTACAGCCTCCAATAACACCAGAGCAACAGCCGCCCTCACTGGACACGTTCTCCATCTCTCCAGCATCTCCACTTCTGTGCTTCTCAGAGAAAATGGAACAACTGGTGTATGCTAGAACTAGACTATCCCACTCTTTTGCTGCAAGCCCCCAGATACCAACCAAAAAACGGCAGGCCCCGCAACCACCAAAGCCTGCGGGCCCAGCTCGCCCTCCCCCTCCCCCTGTGAGAGCTCTTCGGCCTCTGCCACAGCGCCAGGGCCCACACCCTCCTCCAGCGGCTCGAGGTGCACCAAAAACAACTGATACCAGCTCTCAGTGATATGTGTCGGGTCCCCGCTATGATAACAATAACTTTCTCAAATGTTTACAGAACAAGTGGGAACCCAGTGTGCCTGTATCTTTCTCTATTGCTGTTCGATTACATGATAGAAAATCTAAGGCCTTCAAAAGCCGTACAGCAAACCCATCTAATCTGGTGCCTATTACATGCCAAACTAAGATTGCTGTGGGGACAAAAAGTAAGACTGTTAAGTTAGCACTTTTAAACATCCGTATTTTCTTTGATATATTGATCTCTCCTGCCATTGAAGCTAGATCTGTGTTTGTCAAGAAGAGATGCTTAAATGAGAACACTAGTGTACTATTTATGAAGGCTATATCTTTAACACCAAGCATATCTGCCGACTCTGTTGATTTTCTCCTTGATTCTTTTAACTCAAAAGTTAAGAGTGTAATTGATGATATTGCTCCTGTGAAAGTCAGGAAGAAGAATGGCAGACAAAAAGCACCTTGGAGAAACTCAACAGCAGTGCAAAATATGAAAAGACAATGCAGAAAAGCAGAGCGCATGTGGCGGAAGACAAAACTTGTAGTCCATTATAACATCTACAAAGACAGCATCCATGCTTTCAATAAGGAACTAAGCAAAGCTAGACAGACTTTCTTCTCGAATATTATAAACAGCAATATAAACAACACCCGCACTCTTTTTGCTACTGTAGAGAGACTGACAAACCCCCCAAGCCAGATTCCCAGTGAAATGCTCTCAGAGAGCAAGTGCAGTGAGTTTGCTTCCTTCTTCTCTGAGAAAATCAATAATATCAGAAAGGTGATCAGCTCATCCTTGAGTTGCGCTGGGGTCAGACAGATCAGACAACAGCCTGAGAAAGTAGTCACTATGTCTGATTTCGAAGATATTGATGGCAAAATTTTGGAAGAAACCGTACAGCGCCTTAAAACATCAACCTGCGCCCTTGACGCACTTCCCACATCTTTTCTCAAAAATGTGTTACACAGCTTAGAAGCAGATCTCCTAGAAGTGGTAAATGCCTCACTTCTCTCTGGGAGTTTTCCGAACTCCCTGAAAACTGCAGTTGTTAAGCCCCTCCTGAAAAAGAGCAATCTGGATAAGACCATATTAAACAACTATAGACCGATCTCAAATCTTCCTTTCATAGGCAAGATCATTGAAAAAGTTGTCTTCAACCAGCTGAACAAATTCTTAAGCTCGAATGGATACTTTGACAATTTTCAATCTGGTTTCCGACCTCATCACAGCACAGAGACAGCGCTCATAAAGATAATAAATGATATTTGCTTAAATACTGATACAGGCAAATTATCAGTGCTGGTACTACTCGACCTCAGTGCTGCATTTGACACTGTCGATCACAACATACTTCTTGACAGGCTGGAAAACTGGGTGGGGCTTTCTGGGATAGTCCTAAAATGGTTCAGGTCATACTTGGTAGGGAGAGGTTATTATGTGAGTATAGGAGACCATAAGTCTGAATGGACACCCATGACATGCGGAGTCCCTCAAGGCTCAATTCTTGCGCCACTCCTATTCAACCTTTACATGCTCCCAATGAGCCAAATAATGAGAAAGAACCAAATCTCTTCCCATAGCTATGCAGACGACACACAGCTCTACTTAGCCCTATCGCCTAACGATTACAGCCCCATTGACTAAATCAGCATACTATCACCTGAAAAATATTGCAAGAATTAGATGCTTTGTTTCCAGTCAAGACTTAGAGAAACTTGTGCATGCTTTCATCACCAGCAGGGTGGATTATTGTAATGGACTCCTCACTGGCCTTCCCAAAAAGACCATAAGACAGTTGCAGCTCATACAGAACACTGAGCAGAACCAGAACATATGAACACATCACACCAGTCCTCAGCTCTTTACACTGGCTGCCAGTTACATATAGAATTGATTTTAAAGTATTATTACTGGTATATAAATCATTCAATGGCCTAGGACCTCAATACATTGCAGATATGCTCACTGAATATAAACCCATCAGATCACTCAGATCATTAGGATCACATCAGCTAGAAATACCAAGGGTTCACTCTAAGCATGGCGAGTCTGCTTTTAGCTATTATGCCAGCCGCAGCTGAACCAGCTTCCAGAAGAGATCAGATGTGCTCCTACAGTCACATTCAAATCCAGACTCAAAACACTTCTGTTTAGCTGTGCATTTACTGAATGAGCACTGTACCACTGTTCGTCCGACTGTTTGTACTGTATTTTATTTTATGTTTTAATTATTCTGATTTCATTTGATTATTTCTGTATTTTATCTTTTATTCTAAACTGTTTTAATTATTCTGATTTCATTTGATTATTTCTGTATTTTATCTTTTATTCTAAACTGTTTTAATTATTCTGATTTCTTTTGATTATTTCTGTATTTTATCTTTTATTCTAAACTGTTTTAATTATTCTGATTTCTTTTGATTATTTTAATTTATTCTATGTAAAGCACTTTGAATTACCATTGTATATGAAATGTGCTATATAAATAAACTTGCCTTGCCTTGCCTTGACCGTAGGAACGAACCAAAACAACAAGAAAATCGCATTCATTTCCGTTAGACCTTTTCCTACATTGACGCTGATGCTTAAAGAGAAGGGGCCCTGTTCCATGATGGCGGCTCTATTGACGCATTCGTTCCAATGACCTGCCGTAGCCAAGGCGACATCTAGTGTATATATCTATGATGGACACGTGCTGCGTTGTCATGGGAACATCCCAGGTGAAAATAATGAGGAAATTACGTTGTCTTTCGTTGCTCCCTTCATCAAGAGCGTTCCAAACGGCTACATAATGGCACACTAGTGCCCTGCTCACTCCAAAGTCCCACTTGAAGAGCTCTGCCGTCTGCCCTTCAAAGGGAGTAGGGCATAGGGATGCTCACGAGCAATAAGCACGTCCCAGCCGGGTTCGTCACTTATTTGCAGAGGTGGGTAGTAACATTTACTTCGTTACATTTACTTGAGTAGCTACTTTTTTTGAGAAATTGTACTTTTAAGAGTAGATTTAAAAGTGGGTACTTTTACTTTTACTCGAGTACATTTCTAATGAAAAAAATGTATTTTTACTTCGTTACGTTGGGCGACATTCCTCTCGTTACTTTATTTTTAATGCAAAACATGTTGTTAAATGCGTAGTTATTCCAAGCGCGCTGTATCTTTTTTATGGGCATGAGCGATGCTCAATTCACAAATGAATCACTCGTTTGAGTCGATTCTGTTCAAAGACTTATCAAACAAGTTGGCAGATCTGTCTAAATCGGTTCGCGAATCAGTTTGAATGATCTGTTCAGTTCCTCACGCACTGAATCCTCTGAAGCGGTTTCACACTCGACTCGGAGTCGTAACAGGAAGATTTAAGAACTTCTTAGTTCAAGTTAGTCTGGCGAAGAGCCCATTCAAACTCATTTCCAATCTTTCCAAATCGAGGAACCAATCACAAACGTTGAGGCGGGCTTTACAAGATGACGATCGATCTGATTGGTTTTAAGGTCTATGCAATTGCTTACAGAGGCATTTGAGCGACGTCCGTTGGTGACGCCCCTTTGGAAATGAGCTGTGAATGAACCTTCCCCAGACCCTAACTCAGTTACGACTGAGAAGGGTCTGGTTTTAACCAACCAGGCTACATTTGATCGTTGATCGTGTTCTGTGTTATTTGCAGCGTTTCTGTATTTGGTTGTGTTGTGAGTATTTGGAGCACACGTGTGTTGTGAAACTGATGAACATGTTTTCTTAATTTGCGGATGTTTTTTTCTATTTGCATGCGGTTTTTTTCTATTTGCATGTGTTTTCTTCAGTTGCAGCACGTTAAGCTCTCTCGGCCACCGTACAGAACATCCCAATCTTTTTATCCTGTTACAGCTTTCTGTAACGTTGAGGCAAGGACGAAGCGGAGAGAGAATCCAAATGCAAGCACTACTTTAATAACAGCAGAACATGAGTTCAGGACAGGAACAAGTTACAGCTACAAGCAACATCAAACAACAACAACGACCGACAAACCACAACTGAAACACAGAGGTATAAATACACAAGCAGACAAGCTAAACAAGATAACAAGGGGGCGTGGTTAATCCGAGACACTGGAGAGACTAATCAACAAGACAAGGAAAACCTATGGAAGCTTGTTTCCGCCACTAAATAAATAAATAATAATAATAATTGTGACTTTTTATCTCACAATTCTGACTTTTTTTCTCACAAATGCGAGTTTACATCTCGCAATTCTCACTTTATTTCTACCGCATTGTCTGAGACTATACGTCTGTTAGAACTAAACGCACATGATAACGGTTTTGGTATCGGGGAATTTTAATGAGTACGAGTACGAGTACACGAGCACAGAATCAGACCGATACTGTAATCGGTGGATCCCTTGTTCATATAGTTTATAAAAAACAAAGGCATCAATGATGCAACGTTTTTACATTAGCGGGTTGGAATTCAATAGATTTGTGACCCTGGACCACAAAACCAGTCACAAGGATAAATTTTTTTAAATTGAGATGTATACATCTTCTGAAAGCTGAATAAATAATATTTCCATTGATGTATGGTTTATTAGGATAGGACAATATTTGGTCGAGATACAACTATTGAAAATCTGGAACTTTTGCACTGAGGGTGCAAAAAAGAGAAAATCTCCATTAAAGTTGTGCATTTATGTTCGCGATTATGCTGCATTCACTTACAAAAATATATTTTTATATATATTTACGGAAGGAAATTTACTAAATATATTCATGGAACTTGATCTTAAGTTAATATCTTAATGATTTTGGCATAAAAGAAAAATCGATAATTTTGACCCATATAATGTGTTGTTGGTTATTGCCACACATAAAGCTGTGCGACTCGTGACTGGTTTTGTGATCCAGAGTCTCATATATCATCTTTGTAGGGCAGAGAGTGTGACACAGGGAGACACATCTAAACCAAATATAGCAGGATTATTTCACAGGACATGAGATCTTTAAGATGTGTTTAGAGTCTTATGATTCAAGAACATATTTTGTAAATGTATTCTAGGTGCACAACAGCCAATTGAGCAAAACATATTTTCAAAACCTCTTTCACACACACATTCCAGTGTAGAAATAAAGATGTTTTATCTCTCAGTCTCTCGGTCATAAATGTTCTCACTAAACATGCAAAGTGATGAATTTGAATTCCTGCAGTTGCACTGCCGATTATATCACTGTAATTGCCGTTATCTTGGCACTTAGAATATTTAACAACTTGTCTTTAAATTGTCTAGATGAGTTATATAGATGTTCAATATTCTCCTTGTACTATGTTGTACTATGTTATCATAAGTGTGTTAAAACAAAACTGGTGTAACTGTCATTAGGAGCTGATAAAGTATCTGTCAGTTTCATGGTTGACCGTTGAAAGAACTGAAATAAAGAGGAACAGACTCGCACATCTCTCCTTCTGTCGTGAGTCAGTGTGACTGAACTCGATCGAGTAAACCCAGCGCATCAGTTTAATGAGTAATGGGGTTTTGTATATTCGAGTTCACTAAACTTGCTGCTCATGTCGACTGTATTAAATGCTAAATTACTTAGCTTGGTGTGTGCTTTAGGATATTATTGACTGATTTTGTCAATCATTGAATTAACTTCATTGTCCACAGAAATACACAACAAACTCCATGTAGTATTGTGTATGTTATGTTTTAGTTAAGTTTTTATTCTGTTTGCTCTGTTCTTGTTTTCTTAGTTCCCTAATTCAAGCGTCTTCAACCAGGGTCCGCAAATTAGTGTTTGATCACAAATATTTTTTTTAAACATGGTTAAAAAACCTCATAAAGTTAAATTCAAATATAAGCACCCTGAAACGAGAGAGCCCGGCTCATTCTGGAGACATCTTTATTAATAATAAACAATAATATGACTGTATATATGTGTATATATATATATGTGTGTATATATATGCCACAATTTCATTTTATTTTTCGTCCAAATCTTGCTTTTTGTCTTTTCAACCTTCTGTGTTTTATTAATTAATAGAAATTTAGCATCAAAATGATGGAATTAAATGATAATAGAACAATTCAATTACAACAAAACATTGGATTTTTTGGTGACTCTTTATTTTGATGATCCCCTTTAGACTGTTGACTATAAGTAAGAGTATAGTTGAGTATTATAGGATTATAGAGGATTAGTAGAATAAATTGACACACACACACACACACACACACACACACACAGACTTGCAAAGTTACTTATAGTCAGTAATATCTGTTGAGCATCAGAATAAAGTGTTACAGATTCTTCTTCACAGCAGCTCTTCTTCTGATGGAGTTAATATGTTATATAATATTAATATAATATAGTATAAGTCCCAATATAGTGACACTGAAAACGTGTGTGTAACTGCGGCGCTCATTCACACAGCTTGATCTTTATTAAATGTTAATATTATTGTAGTGTTTTGAGTTTTACCATTCCAGCCAACTTTCTCATCTCCCTCCCAGAAATAATATGTATCTATTTCTATTTTATTTGTGTGTCCTGTGCAGATATTGCTGTTCATATCCTTACAAGAGTCTGGGAAAACTGTTCAATATTTGTGTTCACTAGTTCACACTTACAAATAAGTTAGATAGAATAAATGGTGTGCATATTTGGCGTGCTGTCCGCGGAGAGAGCTCGGATATTGGGCCCGAACACAGAGAACTCCCCCAAAAGTTGCAAACTAACGCGGGACAGCCGCCAGAAATGATGTTGATTCCCCCAAAACTTTGCAGAGTGCGAAGCTGAAGTTGTGCGTATCGTATGGAGGGAATTTGGTCACTGGATCAGGAGGGTTTCTTGCGTCATGAGTTTTTGATGGTCGTGGCGTCAGAAGCGGGAGAACATCACTGCTGCGGCTGTGGGGGACTGAAGAGCTTTCTTTCTTTCTCTGTGGCGCTGGAATTGAATAGCCTCTACTTTAGTGTTTTGAATCTTTTTGTGATCTTTTCACAGGGCATATAGTGCGGGAGTGAGTGTGTGTGTGTGTGTGTGTGTGTGTGTGTGTGTGTGTGTGTGTGTGAGAGAGAGTGAGTGAGTGAGTGAGTGAGTGTGTGTGAGAGAGACCGAGAGAGAGAGAGAGAGAGAGAGAGAGAGAGTGAGTGTGTGTGTGTGTGTGTGTGTGAGAGACAGAGAGAGAGAGAGAGTAAACTGAGCTAAACAATAACAGAAGAGATAACAGAAGAGATATTTAACAAAGACAAAGAAGAAAATAAGAAAGAACAAGAAATAACTGTGTTTTGAAGTCTTGTAAACAACAAAGTAGCCTAGCCACCTGTTTGGAGTAAACAAGTGGTCACCATGGAAACGGGTCAGAAGGCATTTAAAGTGCGTATGTCAGGTTAAATTTGTAATTATGATTAACACAAAATAGTTAGGGGAAATACACGTTTGACAAGTTGTTGTATTGTTTTGTATGATTTTCGATACCTAAAGGCAGAATATAAGATGAAAAAGTTCGTTATTTTCAGTACTCACTTAAAACTGCTCCTCCGCCCAAACGGATCGCTTGACGTCATAAGAGGGAGACGTCTCCCAGGGCGCTGAGAAAGTGAGTTTGTGAGCTGTGTTGATAATTGTACGAGTGATAGAGCGAGAGAATTAGGGATTAGGACATTTATTTATTTAGCTAGCTATTTAAGTTAGGTAGTTAGTTAGGTATATGCAGGCGTATTTTCACGATGGTGAATTACTGCGTTTGTGCTGGGTGCTAAAACACAGTTAAAACCGGTCACAGAGTCCACTTTTTCCCAAAAAGCAGGTCTGTGTTCCGTGCCTGGGTCAACTTTGTTCGGATCAAACGCGCTGACTTCAGTGCTGCTTCGGTATCCAAGACTTCGGTCATTTGCAGCGCACATT
This sequence comes from Gila robusta, assembly GCA_030770095.1. Classification (NCBI taxonomy): domain Eukaryota; kingdom Metazoa; phylum Chordata; class Actinopteri; order Cypriniformes; family Leuciscidae; genus Gila; species Gila robusta. The sequence goes on along the minus strand of JAVALU010001455.1, from coordinate 93,529 downwards.
TCTTCCAGTTTTTATGTTTCCACTGTTCGATCGCGCCCGCGTGTCTGTCTCCCTCTCTCTCTCTCGCGTGTGTCTCCGTGTCTCTCTCTCTCTCGCGCGTGTATCTCTCTCTCTCTCTCTCTCTCTCTCTCTCTCTCGCGTCTCTCTCTCTCTCTCTCTCTCTCTCTCTCTCTCTCTCTCTCTCTCGCGTCTCTCTCTCTCTCTCTCTCTCTCTCTCTCTCGCGCGTCTCTCTCTCTCTCTCTCTCTCTCTCTCTCTCTCTCTCTCCTCTCTCTCACTCTCTCTCTCTCTCTCTCACACCCTCTCACCAACACCAACAACCCTTATTTATTTTTATACTCGTGTATTAATGCACCGAACCATGACGCCCGTACCGTTTCGGTTCAATACGAATACATGTACCGTTCCACCTCTAAGTTATGCCTATATACACCTGCCCAACTCTCCACTGGTTATCTTCACACCAGATATTTATGTTTCTTCAAAAGTGTATGGCTGTGGGGGGATTTTGAGGGGGATTTGAGGGGGATTTTGGATCTGCTCAGACTCAAAACTCTCCATACTTGAATAGAACGTTTGTGGCATGACTCCCTCTTCTGACGTCACAGCTCAGCTGTGTTTTAAAAATATGATCTTGACAGAAATGGCTATAAAGCTTACTGTAGGGTAATTACAGTAATAATTTTAATGATAATTACATTTTCACTCAGACATCTAACCCTTATTTCAGAATCAGAATCAGAATCAGAAAGAGCTTTATTGCCAAGTGTGCTTGCACACACAAGGAATTTGTTTTTGGTACTGGGGCTTCCAGTGGACATATACAAATACAAATACAACAAGAAACATAATACTACAAATTATAAGAATAAAAAATAAAAAATATAAATATATGAGAATAAAAGTATCAGTTGGGTTTAGTCAGGATAGACATTTTCAGATTTACAGATTATGAACATATTTACAGTGTTTTGAATATTATAAATAAATAAATCTACATATAAGTATCACCTGAGTTGTAGGGTATTGCACTAAACAGTGGGAGTATTGCACTTAAGGCATATGCCTTGGGAGGAGTGTTAACTGTTCAGGAGGGAAATGGCCTGTGGGAAGAAACTGTTCCTGTGCCGAGATGTTCTTGTGGCCAGTGATCTGAGTCGCCGTCTTGACGGTAACAGTTCAAACAGGAGGTGTCCAGGGTGAGTGGAGTCTGTGATGATTTTACCTGCTCTCTTCCTCACTCTGGAAGAGTACAGGTCCTGGAGGGTTGGCAGGGGGGCACCAATGATCCTCTCTGCAGTCCGGACTGTCCGTTGTAGTCTCCTGATGTCTGATTTGGTAGCTGAACCAAACCAGACAGTGATGGAAGTGCACAAGACAGACTCAATGACGGCTGAGTAGAACTGAATCAGCAGCTCCTGTGGCAAGTTGAACTTCCTCAGCTGGCGAAGGAAGTACAGTCTCTGCTGGGCCTTTTTCACAATGGAGTCAATGTGATTGTCCCACTTCAGGTCCTGAGAGATGGAAGTGCCCAGGAACCTGAATGACTCCACTGCTTCCACAGTGCTGTTCATGATGGTGAGTGGGGGGAGTGCTGGGCTGTTCCTCCTGAAGTCCACGATCATCTCCACTGTTTTGAGCGTGTTCAGCTCAAGGTTGTTATAACTGCACCAGACAGCCAGCTGTTCAACCTCCAGTCTGTAAGCAGACTCGTCACCGTTCCGGATGAGACCGATGACAGTGGTGTCGTCGGCAAATTTCAGGAGCTTAACAGTGGAGTCTTTAGAAGTGCAGTCATTAGTGTACAGGGAGAAGAGCAGTGGGGAGAGAACGCACCCTTGAGGGGCGCCAGTGCTGGTGGTGAGAGTCCTGGATGTGTGTTTCCCCAGTCTCACTCGCTGCTGCCGGTCTGTCAGGAAGCTGGTGATCCACTGACAGATCGAGGATGGTATGGAGAGCTGGGTCAGTTTGGCTGTGAGAAGACCGGGCATGATGGTATTGAAGGCCGAACTGAAGTCCACAAAGAGGATCCTTGCATAAGTCCCTGGTCTGTCGAGATGTTGCAGGATATAATGCAGTCCCATGTTGACTGCATCATCCACAGACCTGTTTGCTCTGTAAGCAAACTGAAAGGGATCCAGCAGTGGTCCAGTGATGTCCTTCAGGTGGGCCAACACCAGTCTTTCAAACGACTTCATGACCACAGAAGTGAGAGCGACAGGTCTGTAGTCATTAAGTCCAGTGATTTTGGGTTTTTTGGGGACAGGAATGATAGTGGAGCGTTTGAAGCAGCAGGGAACTTCACACTGCTCCAATGATCTATTGAAGATCTGCGTGAAGACCGGCGCCAGTTGGTCAGCGCAGGCTTTTAAACAAGCAGATGAGATGCCGTCTGGGCCTGAGGCTTTCCTAATCTTCTGTTTTTTGAAGACTCGGCTCACGTCCTCCACACAGACCTTAAGCTCAGGTTGGATGGCAGGAGGGGGGAGTAATGGGAGTGCAGGAGGTGATGGTGAATGTGTGAAGTGCAGGTCAGAGCCGGTGTGTGGTGTGAATGAGGGCTTTTCAAACCTGCAATAAAATGAGTTTAAATCATCAGCCAGGTGTTGATTGTCCACAGATCGGGGGGATGGTGACTTGTAGTTGGTGATGTTCTTCAGGCCATTCCAGACTGATGATGGGTCGTTGGATGAAAACTGTTTTTTCAGTTTTTCAGAGTAGCTTCTTTTAGCAACTCTGATCTCCTTTGTCAGTCTGTTTCTGGCCTGGTTATACAAGATTTTATCCCCACTTCTGTAGGCATCCTCTTTGGCATGACGAAGGTGTTTGAGTTTCCCAGTAAACCATGGTTTATCATTAGTAAATGATAAGAATGTCCTCGTAGGAATGCATGTATCCTCACAGAAACTTATATATGATGTTACAGTATCTGTGAGCTCATCCAGATCGTTGGTAGCAGCTTCAAAAACAGTCCAATCAGTGCAATCAAAGCAGGCCTGTAGATTCTGCTCTGCTTCATTAGTCCATCTTTTTACAGTCCTTATTACAGGTTTAGCTGATTTCAGTTTCTGCCTGTAGGTCGGTATGAGATGAACCAAACAGTGATCAGAGAGCCCCAAAGCTGCTCGTGAAACGGAGTGATACGCATCTTTTATTGTGGTGTAACAGTGGTCCAGTATATTACTGTCTCTAGTGGGACATGTAACGTGCTGTCTGTATTTTGGAAGTTCACGGGAAAGATTTGCTTTGTTAAAATCCCCAAGAATGATTAAAATAGAGTCAGGATACCTTTGTTCTGTTTCAGCTATTTGTTCAGCCAGCTGTTGTAGCGCCGCGCTCACGCACGCGTCTGGAGGGATGTAAACATTCACGAGAATGAAAGAGGAAAACTCCCGAGGCGAGTAGAAAGGTTTACAGTTTATGAAATGTGCCTCTAAATTAGGAGAGCACATCTTCTTCAGTGTTGTTACATCTGAACACCAACTTTCGTTAATGTAGAAACACAATCCACCACCTCTTGTTTTCCCCGTTAGCTCCACGATGCGATCCGCTCGGAACAGCTGGAAGCCCGGCAGATGTATTGCGTTGTCCGGTATGGCTTCACTCAGCCAGGTTTCAGTGAAGCACAGAGCAGCAGAGTTTAAAAAAATCCTTGTTAGTGCGGGTGAGGAGAAGAAGTTCGTCCGTTTTGTTAGGAAGGGATCGGAGATTCGCGAGATGAATACTGGGAGTGCAGTGCGCAGGCCGCGCTCGCGGAGTTTAACCAGCGCGCCGGCTCGCTTCCCGCGTTTGCGTCTGAACGCGCGTTTGAACAACAACGCCGTTTTAAAACGCTGTTTTTAGATTTAATATATCTAAAAAAAAAATTTAACCTGACATAGACACTTTAAGCACAGCAAAGCTCCCAGCAGAGAGGTTGAATACCCTGTCAAATGTAAAAGTGCAGCAGCTAGGGAGAAACACAAGGAGAAGACACTACGGGAAAACCCAGAGATCCTCTTCACTGACTATGCCCAACAAAAGAATGGAAGAAAGAAAAACAACCTCATATTCTTCACTGATTCCATCTACATCTGGAAAGATACTGTGTCAAACAACTACCCATATGTATCCAGTGAAGGCATCGGCTCAGGGGGCAGATTAAAGATCTGCAAAGATGAACACCTGGACAAGGAGGACCCCCTTCTCACCATCACATACTACACCAAAGGAAAGGTCATGGTCCAGGGGAATGAAGCCAACCTGGAGTCCTTTGAAGATGCATTCTCTCTGTTAAAAACAGAGGTGAACACCAAGAGGATGATTGTTCACACTGACAGTGAAGATGATGAAACAGAAAACCCCACCACCTTGTCCATCTCTGCCCCTCCTACACCTGCCACCTCTACCAACAGGCTAAAGGAGAGTATGGCCCTATTGGAGCTGGACTTTGCTGAATTTAAAGAGCTGACCCAGGCCAGGCTGTGTGAGCCCCAAAACAGCACTTTGCAGCAGATTCAAGAGGAGCTCCAACAGCTCAAAAGAGACAACCAGTCATTGGCATCTGACCTAAGAGGAAGTATAGAGGCACTGAAGCAGGAGAACAGGATACTTCATACCCAAATGGCCAAAGTAAAGGAAGATGCTGAGAACAGAGAAAGGAGCTTCACCAGGCAGGTCCAACACCTGACAGAGCAACTCTCAGAAATCCTGACAACTACAGAGACACAGACTCTCCCTGCCAGTGTCCCAAAGCCTTGTTTTGTCTCTGTACCACCATCTCTGCTCTACACCCAGTCCAACAACACCCTGGCAGCTCCTTCTACACCTACACTGCCAGCTGCCAACAACCAGCTCTGCCCATCACAGCCTGCCTCCACTCAGCCTGAAGAACAAGCCCCACAAGTGGTCCTACTGGTTGACTCAAATGGGAAATTCCTGGACACAAACAAGCTTTTTCCTGGTAAGAAAGTGCTTTCTAAACGCTGCAGCACCACAGGCCAGGCAATGAAGCTGTTAAAAAAGGAGACCCTCAGGAGCCCTCAATGCCTGGTGATCCACACAGGAACAAATGATCTGCACAGCCTCCGAAAAGGCACTGCTGAGGCAGTGAAGAAGATGGCAGAGCAGGCCAGTAAGGAATTTCCTGACACCCGCATTGTGATCTCCACCCTGCTGCCTAGGACAGACATCCCCCTCATGCCATCCATGACATTAATATGGAGATCAGAAGAGGATGTGCCACCTTACCCAATGTCCACCTGGCCCTCCACCCAACCATTTGCATCTGGGACCTCTATGATGGACTCCATCTCCACAAAGAGAAGGTGAAGATCTTTGCGAAGACCCTCAAAGACACGGCCCTAGGACGCAGTCCTTCTACCCTCTCCTCAATTACACGCTTCAGTGATCATCCCAGACCTCCTCCTCCCCACCACCCCAGGATCATCCCCCCTGCTGCCAGGAGGCACAACAGCTCAGCCTGGACCTCCCCCTCCCCACCCGCCCACCACCTAACCATGGTGAAACACAACCAGAGAAGGCTACTTTCCCCCTCCTTAATCCCTTCCCACCGTCCTCCTTTACAACATCGACAGCAGAGCTACGCAACAGCACCTGTCCCTGACCTGCCTCCCCACCCACAGCAACGGAGTTATTCTTCAGTTGTGGCCCCGCCCCCTGCCACAGCCCCCCTGCCACAGCCCCCCCCCCCCCCCCCCCGCTGCCTCTGAGCTGGGAGACATCAGGAAGATGCTGCAAACTCTGTGTACCCGACTTCTGCCCAGCTAAGATATACATACAAAAAACACTTTACCATTTGGGTAACAGAACATTGATATATATTTAGTTAGTAATAGTAATAATAACAATGGTAGAAATTAGTAGGCTATAATGGTAATATTTATAATTTTTAAATATTTATTTAATTTATTTAGTATTATAAATGGATAGATAATTGAAGGTTTTTTTTTTTTTTTTTTTTTGTCCTACTATATGGGTTCATTTTGTTTGTTTTTAATGCGCTCATTACATATAAGCTGTTGGAATATCCAGGGTCTCCACTCCTCGACATTTGAGCTGAAGAGTGAAGACCCTGAATTCATTAAATCTATAAAAGATGTTGACTTAATTATATTGACAGAAACATGGTGTAAAAATGATTCACTCATTCACTGTCCCCCAGGATATAACGAAATCATGGTGCCCTCTATAAAATTTAAAAACATACGTAAGGGCAGAACATCGGGGGGATCTTGGTGTGGTACAAAGGAGATCTATGCAGTCACATCTCAACAGTAAAACAGGGTAAATCCCATGTTTGGTTGAGAATAGATCAAACCCTTGGCATTACTGATAGAGATCTCTATCTATGTGCAATATATATACCCCCAGTTGATTCTCCTTATTTTGAAGAAGATATTTTTGATACTCTCCATTCAGAAATCGCCTACTTCCAGGCCCAGGGAAATGTTCTTCTAACTGGCGATCTGAATGCACGAACAGGAATTGAACCTGATGTCATCGACCCACAGAGCCACAACCATGTATTTGATCAGGCCCCCTGTTTACCACACCAACCATCACCCATCGGAACAACCTCGATTGTGAAATTAATCAAAGTGGCAGGGAGATAGTGCATCTCTGTCGGGCTTTAGGCCTGTACATAGTTAATGGTAGGTTCAGAGGGGACTCTTTAGGGAGATTCACCTACTCCTCAGCTCATGGATCTAGTGTAGTAGACTATGCAATCACTGACATGGACCCCTCAACTATCAGTGCATTCACTGTCAGACAGCAATCCCCACTTTCAGACCACAACCAAATAAATCTGTTCTTTAAACTCCCAGATCAATTAAATCCCAAAACAAAAGAACCCAGTAAGCTGTATGAGTTAAATCCTGGCTACAGATGGGCCCCAGACAGTGGAGACAAACTCATCATGGCCTTGAAATCACCTGATCTGATGAATGACATATTCATATATGACCAAACTCAATATGTCCCTACCAAAAACGGTGTAAACAAGGCTATTGATGACATCAACACGATATTCCATAAGGCAGCTATCAGAGCTGACCTCATAAAACAGAAACATAAGCCTATTAGAAGACAAAATGTTGAGAAATGGTTTGATAAAGAATGCAAGACCATCAGAAAGGACCTTAGAAATATAGCAAATGAAAAACACCGCCAACCAAACAACCTGGCCTTACGCATTAGATACAATGACATTTTAAATAAATACAAATGTACAATTAGGAACAAAAAACAAAATTATACCCACATGAAACTTGAAGATATTGAAAACGCCATTAATCAAGATCAATTCTGGAATATGTGGAACAAGTTCAACACAAAACTACAACAAGCATTACCCATTCAAAATGGTGATATCTGGAAAACACATTTTGAAAACCTTTACAAAGACATACCAATTAAACAAATTAGACCAGAACAAAATTTTATAAAAGAAAAACTCCAAACATTAGAACAAACAATTAAAGACAACCAAAACCCTCTTGATTCTCCAATTACTTGGGAAGAATTGATCACACAGACAAAATCTCTCCAGCCGAGGAAAGCTTGTGGTCCAGACAGCATTAAAAACGAGATGCTCAAATGCAGCACCCCAGAGATGCAGGCTGCAGTGTTAAAGCTGTTCAATATCGTTCTACAGTCGGGATGTTTTCCTGACATCTGGTGCAAAGGGCTCATTTCCCCCATTCATAAGAGTGGGGACAAATCAGACCCTAATAACTACCGTGGCATCTCTGTCAGCAGCCGTCTAGGCAAATTATTCTGTAGCATTCTGAATAAAAGAATGCTAGATTTCATTGAGGAACACTCCATCTTAAGTAAAAGTCAGATTGGTTTCCTCCCAAAACACCGCACCACTGATCATATATACCTTACACACATTAATTAATAAACATGTACACCAAACTAAAAATGGTAAAATATTCTCTTGTTTCATTGATTTCAGAAAAGCTTTTGATTCTATTTGGCATGAAGGTCTCTTTTACAGACTTCTACAGTGTGGTATAGGGGGCAAAATGTATGATCTAGTTAAATCTATGTATTTAGAAAATATGTGTGCTGTTAAAATTGGCAACAAACAAACTGATTTCTTCACCCAGAGAAGAGGTGTTCGGCAGGGTTGCAATTTAAGTCCAACATTATTTAATATGTACATCAATGAGCTTGCTGTTGAGTTAGATCAATGTGCTGCTCCTGGCCTCTCCCTTCTAGATAGAGAGGTGAAGTCCCTGTTTTATGCTGACGATCTCGTTCTACTGTCTCCTACTAAACAAGGATTACAGCAACAGCTAGACATAGTAGAAAAGTACTGTCAGAACTGGGCTCTGGCTGTAAATATGAAGAAAACTAATATCATGATCTTCCAAAAACGCCCAAGATGTCAGGAGAACAAACATCAATTCACCATTAATAATGATGTCATTGAACACAGCATGAGCTATACCTACCTTGGTATAACCATATCAGCATCAGGGAGTTTCAACATGGCAGTGAATGCACTAAAGAAAAGTCG
>JAVALU010001455.1:75000-80000 GCA_030770095.1 Gila robusta | reverse complement strand
GGACATATGACATTATAAAGGATATATACAACGGGAACAAGTGCGGGGTTAAGATTAATGACAAACGTACTGATTATTTCAGTCAAACTAAAGGAGTCCGTCAAGGCTGCAGCCTCAGCCCGACTCTCTTTAATATCTATATTAATGAATTGGCATCAGCACTTGAGAAGTCCTCTTGTCCCGGTCTGACCCTCGAGGACAGAGAAATCAAAAGCCTCCTGTACGCTGATGATCTTCTGCTGCTGTCTCCTCATGAAGAGGGTCTGCACCAAAGCCTCTCGCTTCTGGACCAGTACAGCAGCGACTGGGCCTTACCCATCAACATGGACAAGTCCAAAATCATGATCTTTCAGAAAAAACCTCGCCTTACTGACAAAAAATACAAATTTACACTTGGGGGAACAATTCTTAATCATGTAACCTGTTATAATTATTTGGGTCTGACAATCTCAGCTTCTGGAAAATTTGACACTGCAATAAAAGATCTGACTGATAAAGCACGTAGGGCTTATTACAGTATAAGAAAACCCCTGTTCAAATTTAATCCACCCATTAAACTGTGGCTGAAAATCTTTGACAGCATCATCAAACCCATCCTTCTTTACGGCTGTGAAATCTGGGGCCCCAAATTTAAATTAAATTACGAATCCTGGGACAAAACCCCCGCTGAAATTTTCCACCTTGAGTTCTGCAAGAACATCCTGGGAACTCACAGAAACGCTCCAAGTCTGGGTTGCCGGGCAGAATTAGGCAGATTCCCTCTCCTATCTGAAATCCAGAAGAGAGCTGTAAAGTTCTGGTTTCATCTATCAGACGCGCAGACAGAGAGTTACCATCACTGCGCTCTCAGATACAGGGCAGGACACACAGAGAGCGACCCCATGCTACATTTAGTGGAAAAACACCAACTCAATTCATCAATTCAATTTAGACACTCAAAAGTAAAAGAAATAGGGAAAATAACCAAAGAAGAATACATACACGATTGGCAGATAAAGGTCACACAATTAAATAAATTACAATATTTCCACAAAATAAAGTCAGATTATAAATTGGCACCATACCTGACTGATATCAGGAACTATGGTCAGAGAAAGCTCCTGACAAAGTATCGCATTAGTGACCACAGTCTGTGTGTGGAGACGGGCCGACACAAGCAGAGCTGGAGAGAGAGAGAGCTCAGACTGTGTTCACACTGCACTGATGGAGTCGTAGAGGACGAGCTGCACTTCCTCACCGAGTGCAGCAAGTACAAAAACATCAGATACGCTTATTTTACACAAATAGCACAGATTATACCTCAGTTCCAACAAGAGAGCCTTATAAACAAACTGTCTTATATTTTGGGAGAGAAAGAAGAGTGTATTCAGCTGGCAGCGCAGTATGTGTCCTCCTGCCATCATATGAGGGAGAAGGGCTGAACCCTCTTTTCCATTAAACTGCTCTCTGTACTTATTTTTGTTATTGTATATATTTTTGTTATTTTATTTATTGTGATATATTTATGCATAATATGGAAATGTTTTTTTTTTATTGTTCACTTTTATGTATCTACATATATGTTTATATTACTATTGCTTTGGCAATATTGTGCTATTTTACACAGTCATGCCAATAAAGCTCAATTGAATTGAATTGAATTGAATTGAATTGAGAGAGAGAGAGAGAGAGAGAGAGAGAGAGAGAGAGAGAGAGAGAGAGAGAGAGAGAGAGAGCTCAGACTGTGTCCACACTGCACTGATGGAGAGAGAGAGAGAGAGAGAGAGAGAGAGAGCTGGAGAGAGAGAGAGAGAGAGAGAGAGAGAGAGAGAGAGAGAGAGAGAGAGAGAGGAGAGAGAGAGAGAGAGAGAGAGAGCTCAGACTGTGTCCACACTGCACTGATGGAGAGAGAGAGAGAGAGAGATCAGACTGTGTCCACACTGCACTGATGGAGAGAGAGGGAGAGAGAGAGAGAGAGAGAGAGAGAGAGAGAGAATTCCATGAGAGATGGTCACACTTGAGTTGAGCTCCAGATAAATTGCAAGAAAAATAAGATTTATTTGCCAACAAGCTAAAGAAAATAGAGAATTCAACATACAACAACACCTAGACAACATCTAAAGAAAGATTTTGTTGAATCTGGACAGTTTTTTTTTTTTTAAACTGTCACACCTGAATCTGAGGAAAAGTTCAAGAGAAGCTGATCACAGGATAACCCTCTGCAGAAGAGGATATTCATGTTGGAAAGGATAACATCAAGCAACAAACAACAACTACTATAAGAAAACTTGCAGGAAAAGAGAGGTAAAGATATTTTAAATAGACAGTGCTATTTATCTCTCTTTGACTTTTGCCTCATTTCTGTTTAAAAGAACAGCACTGAAAAACATTTTTGAACATTTTGGACACAACTGGATTTGTAAAGAGATCAGTGAAAGTCATATTTTTCCCATTCTTGGCTTATTTATTCATTTTTGCCTATTTTATATATTCACTGAGAGATGAAAAACAAAACAAATCAAAACAGTGGCAGTTATTTCAGTTGATTGTTTACATTCCAAATCAACGATGGCCAGCGCATCATCTTGGCCCCGCCCCTTCATCTACCCTCAGAAGAGCTCTGAGCACTCCAGGCTGATGCTCAGACACAAGCAGATGAAGGAGAGCCCTGACACACTGTTTGCTGAACTACAGGACCACAGTGCCATGAACAACCTGCTCTTCTACACCGAACACAGCCCTTTATGGCACACTGCCTTCTGTCAACATCTCACCTTTATCAAAAAAAGAGGCATCTGTAAAGGCAGACAGATCCTAGCATTTGAAGATGCTGAAAAAAATGATGAAACAAGATTTTTGACCCTGAACTTGTATCAAAATGGCACTGTCATGATCCAGGGATCAGAGTCTGCTCTCAAGGTCTTCATCAAGGATTTTGATCTAATAAAAACACTGGCCCTGTCTGATGAAGCTGACAAAAATATGAACATTGATGCGTCCCCTGGAAAATCTGTCCAGAAGATTACAGTGACTTCAGCAACTGCGATCCCATCTCCAATGTCAAGAATGAAAGACAATTTTTCACTTCTGGAAGTAGAAGTAGTGGAGATAAAAGAGTTAATACTGTCCCACCTGAAAGAAATCAACATGGAACAAGTGACAATCGACATAAAGAACTTAAAACAAGAAGTTGAATATCTGCAGAGACAACGAGAAGAAATGTCAACGGAACTTCAGCAAACTAAAGATGAACTGAGGGAAGTAAAATCAACTTTAGGAAGACAACTAACAGACATTAGAAAAGAAATGGAGGAGGAGCTCTCTGCCTTGAAATCAGTTCTTCGCACCAAAGACGAACTCATCACAAACCTAAAAGAAAGACTCAGTTCTGTTTCAGCATCAGAGTCTTCTGCTAAACCCTTGATCCATCCAGAGATGCTCATGGAGAATCCTCGACCTGAACAGCTACCAGTGGAAGAGCCTCACTGCTCGACTGATCCAGCATCCCAGATCCACAGCTCCGCTGCACAGGACCCGGGAGAGACACACGCTCTTATCCTGACTGACTCCAATGGGAAATATGTCAGTGAGAAACTCCTATTACCAAACATGAGAGCCAAGAAAATCTGGTGTCCAAACACAAGAAGTGCTTTTCAGATCCTGTCGGAGAGTAAACACGAAAACTACAAGCACATAATAATTCACACAGGCACAAATGACTTAAGGGCCATGAAGGGCCGTGTGGCTCCTGTGATGAGAGAGGTGGCGATCAGAGCCACACAGCGTTTCCCAGAGGCTAGAATAACTCTGTCCACACTGCTGCCACGCACCGACGTACCGTTCCACGTAATCCACGGGAATAATGTGGAACTCTCCAGAAGCTGTGCACTCATTCCTAATGTTCATCTCGCCCATCACAAAGACATACAGCCTCATCATATGTATGACCACGTACATCTCAACAAGCAAGGAGTGAAAGTCTTCGCCAGAGTGCTGAAAAGCACAGCCCTTGTAAATACAGCAAGAAACAGAAACTTCGATAACAAGAGAAGCTCTCAGCCACCGAGAAGCCCTCGTCCTCCATCACAACACAGGAGCTACAAAACACAGAGAAGCCCTCGTCCTCCAGCAGAGCCCAGAACGGACCCCGGACCTCCATCACAACACAGGAGCTACACAACACCGAGAAGCCCTCGTCCTCCAGCAGAGCCCAGAACGGACCCCGGACCTCCATCACAACACAGGAGCTACACAACACCGAGAAGCCCTCGTCCTCCAGCAGAGCCCAGACCGGCCCCCGGACCTCCATCACAACACAGGAGCTACGCAGCGGCCGCTCAACAACCCCAGAACCCTGCAGCCGCTGAACTCAACCAGATAAGGCATCTGCTGAACATCATCTGCTCCAGACTGAGGACATAACCTGCATAACACTCACACACACACACATATATACACACACACATTATAGAAGAACCTACTCATGAAATCTTTTAAAATCAGTTGTTGGAATATACAAGGTCTGCACTCTTCTACGTTTGGTAATAAGACTGCAGACCAAGACTTACTCAGCAGTGTAACTGATATGGACATCTGTATCTTTCATGAGACGTGGTGTCGTAGTAATGAGACTTTACAGTGTCCAATAGGATACAAGGAAATTATAATTCCTTCATCAAAAAATTCTAAAATAAAATGTGGCCGAGACTCTGGTGGAATACTTATATGGCACAAAGATGACCTAAAACATTCAATTAAAATTGCTAAAAGTGGAAAATCTTCTATTTGGCTTGAAATGAAGTCCATCATTTCACAGTCCAATCTTTACCTCTGTGCCGTCTATATTCCCCCCCATGACTCTCCCTATTACGAAGAGCAAAGCTTTCCAACATTACAGGCTGACATCTTACACTTTCAGTCCAGAGGAAATGTCCTCGTCTGCGGAGACTTAAACGCCAGAACAGGGCGAGAAATTGATTATGTAAATATTGTAGATAATGACCACATCCTCAATGACACCA
>JAVALU010001455.1:0-70000 GCA_030770095.1 Gila robusta | reverse complement strand
GAACGGGCCTTAAGACACAAATTAATGGATAAAAAAAACATATGATGATTAAAATGATTAACGTAATTATATAGTGCAGGTTATTAATAGTAGATTAGTAATTATGACAGATACAGGTTAAACCCATAAGTTTTACACAGAAAGCAAATGAAATGAAAAATAAATGTGAATTTAATTGAATTGGATAAAGAAAAGTAAAAGTGTTTTCAACTGAAATATTTCATGTTTGTTTAAATCCAAATCAACATTTTTTCCCCATAATGTTACAGTTGGAATTAGCATAGCACAATACTTATGTAATTTGTTATTTATGTTATGTTTCTGTCAAACATTGATCTTAAGGCTCTGAATAACTCAGAGTCCATGTCACTGTCCTCTATTTTCACAGTCATAAACATTCCATCTCTTGTGTAGGCGTACTGTGTTCGCCACTCTACTGGCCTTGCTTTAAGGCTCAAACAAGCAGCCAGGTGCACAGTAGCTGTTTTATTAAACAACATGAGTATAAATTATGTCGCAAATATGAATATGTACAGGGGGATCTCTCTGAATGCATCTACCAATTTTTTTGGGACAACATATGGAATAATAACACGGTCTTCTATTTGCAAGCTTCTATTCTCCCATAACTGTTGAAAAAGGATCCATGCTCCATCTTCAGGGGTCAGCGGGGACAGAAGGATCACTGGGATGTCGCAGGGAGATCTTCGCATGCTGTTCCAGTGATCTGGCAAAGGGATCGGCTCATTGTGAGCAATATTGAAAACCATTCTGTTTGTCACTCGAATGATCCCCTGAGCAATTGCAAATGCAGCTTTGGAGTCAATGGCACAGTTCCACGGAGAGTAGAGAATGGTGTCTGTGATGTTAGGTGTGGGCACCAGTCCTCCTGCTGGCATAAACTGGTCAACAATACCGCCATGAGCCACAAACACAATGTCTATGTGACCTCCTCTAGGCGTACTCAAATCAGGAGAGCTACTCAACCTCTCCAGGAAAAATCGTAGAAGATTCACAAATTCATTCTGATGATTTAATCCCTCAAACCAGGAGAGAACTGTGTTGTCTGTACATGTTCCCATGATATAGTTCATTATTTTCTGTACATTTTCATTCATGATAAAAGAATATCCACCCAAGTTCTCGATGAGGCTCTTCATTTGTGGGTCATTCCACGAAATCGGTGCCTTTTCAACTTTAAAAATTTGAAAAATATAATTGTTTTAAACTTATTTTTTTCAATACCCATTAAATGAAGACATCTTAACATGACAAGAAATTGTGTTGGGCCATCTCAAGCTATGCCATTTATTATTTTATGACTGTTTATTTATTTCATGTGTTGATATTTTCCTCAGTCCTGTTACCGACTAAAGTGTTACTATATATAATACTTCCAATTACAAATACGCAACAGTTTGCACATATATTTGTAGCATTTTGGTTCCCCTTTTCATTCAGATGATGTCATATTTAAAACAATTCTGTTTTATATCATAATTGCCATTCAGATTACTGAAAATGTCCTATTTCAGGGACGACATCACATTACAATTAGGAAATATGTATACTTTGACAAGATATTTATTTTAAAAAGGGTCTTGTCCAAAATGCACTATAGTGCAGGTTACTATGGTGAGATCTGTTTGACTGTCAAATGTCATTTTTCTTTTAAAATATAAAATTAATGACAGTAACAGGACTGAGCTCTCAATATCCGAGAGTGTCTTTAGTCACCTTTTGTTTGTCATTGCAGTTAATTGCATGCATTATGGACAAGAGTTATGAACTTATTTACTTCCATACTAGTTATATGGAACATTAGGCCATGACAATCTGCTTCCATATGGGAGGTAATCTAGAATTATATAGAGAAATACAATAATAGAAGAAAACATATATCTTTATTAAAACAAATCATCTTTGGACATATAAAACGTGGTCTGCTCTCCATCTCCTTCGCCTCAACACCTTTTCTACACCAACACCTATTTTTCTTTTCTTGTTCTGGTCTCTCTTATACTTCTTTTTTTCCCATAGAAGATCCCGTTCTCTCCTCTCTGGATCCTGCTCTCTATGAGCGCGATAGCGCTGTTGCTTCTCGGCTGCAGTTAATGGCATGTTACTAACAACTGTAAAAGTGTATAGCAAATTAAAAGTGATGTTAATTCTATGCAAATAAGACATAAAAAAGTAAGGAGCATAAGTATACAAATAAAAAACAGATGAATAAACAAACAATGTTAACTAAGCATGTCGATGCTCATATGTCGCTGCTTTTAGCTCAATAACACACAAAATAACCTTTATAAATGTCTATGTCCCTTAGTTGTTGTCCTAGTCCTTAAATTGCATTTAAATGTTTTCCCCTGCAAATAACAAATACACCATCTATGACTGAGTTATGCAGCTGGACTAGAATCGATGCTCCCTATTGCTCTGGGATAGTAACAGGACTGATGGTAACAGGACTGATGGTAACAGGACTGATGATTTGATGCTAATATGCTCATTTCTAGCTAACAGGTCAAGGTCAGAAAGACACATGGTATGTAATCTGAAAGGTTAATTCTTCTAGATATTGGTAATATTAGGATTAATAAATAATTGTTTATATGTACACTTTTTAAAAAATGGTAACAGGACTGTGTCACGGTAGACGCATACTCTGTTCCTTCTAGTCTCGTGTTTATGTTGTGGTATGAATGCACGTGTGTAGTGGGCGTGAGTGTATGACATCACCTGATTCACTCCAGCTGATCATCATCATCATCACCAGCTGCAATCAATCTCACCACTCTATTTATACTTACCGCTGTTCTATCATCCTTGTCAGATCGTTGTTTGATGTCGTCCGTGTTGGTGTTCCGGTGTCCAGTTCCTGCCTTGTGTTCCTGTTCTTCGTCTTCGTCGAGTGGTTTCAACTGTCGTCTCACCGTCACCTCTTCACTGCACTTCATCACGGATCCTGACCATCGAAGTCCCTGCGTCACCTTTCACATCTGCTTGTACTGCATTCCCTGAACTTTCCATTAAACTGTTAACTTGCATTTGCTTCCTGTCGTTCATCTTAAAGATATGACAGACTGATGTTGTATGCTGCCTCCTCTCTAACAACCATGATTAAACATGAAAAATAGGACAATTAAGAAGAGAGAAACTTATCCTTGCTTACACTGTGGAATCCACTTCATCTAAATGATGTCACTTCCTTGAAACGATGTCACTTCTGGTTTGTACCATTATTTTATAGGGGTTTTTTTTGGTGATAGTAACAGGACTGATATGAAATTAGGGGACAATGATAAAATGACTTATATTTCTAAGAAAATATATCTATTTATGTCAAAACCATTGCTTAACAATGAAATTACACTTAAAGCAATATAAAACTGTGAAAATTGTATAATTTTACCAACATTTTACAAATGAGAAGTCCTGTTGAAAAAGAACAACCACAGGCTAAAATCCTTACCCATAGCATATAATATGTGATTTTAATTATTTAAAATTATATTTTATTGGCTTTTACTTGGTCTTATATTGATGCATATGATCTATAGTAACATTAATTTTTTTTAAATTACACATTTATTTGTTGTTAAAGTAACTTTAGAACTGATTATTTGTTAGGGACGCAAAAGGCACCGATTTCATGGAATCACCGCAATTTTTGCATTTTTTTGGATGATTTCACTGTAATGAGGAAAGTGTACAGCGAGTCAGTTACCTCAGACCTTCATTATTGCAGTAATGTACAATCAGATACAAAATGCAAAACATTTTGGCTTTGGCCAAGACAGATAAATGAATATAGATTTAAAATGTGTAAAAAAATAAAATATCATACTGCATTTCATGCAGCTGTTCCTTTAGCTTTTGTTGGCCGTCCAGTATTTCCCTGGCTGAATCCTGTAAGAACTGTCTGGCATCCGTGACCCGATTGCCCTCTACTAGTTCTTCATACTTCTTAATCACGTCGCACAGAGAGATATAACCCATTGCAACCTGTTCCTAGAAAGAAAGTCACAATCACAAAATCACTGTCTAACATATCAGGGTAATGCAGTGAATAATTCATATTGTTCTCTTGAATAGTCACTTCAAGAGAATTTCAAAATCACAATTTTCTTAAAATGGGATGCTTGAGGAAAGAAAGCTGATACCTCTGATCCTGCATCAGCAACAGCTTTAATGCCAATGAGTTCGATGTTCTTCAACATTTCTTTGGCCTTCAGGCTATTACTCCTCTTGGCCAGAGCCCCCATGAGTTGAGTGACGACCTCACAGTCCAGCTCATCAGCATGAGGCGCTTCTCCACACCTGTCCTTCAGTGTTTCTCCACACCTGTCCTTCAGTGTTTCTCCACACCTGCCCTTCAGTGTTTCTCCACACCTGTCCACACCTGTCCTTCAGTGTTTCTCCACACCTGTCCTTCAGTGTTTCTCCACACCTGTCCTTCAGTGTTTCTCCACACCTGTCCTTCAGTGTTTCTCCACACCTGTCCACACCTGTCCTTCAGTGTTTCTCCACACCTGTCCTTCAGTGTTTCTCCACACCTGTCCTTCAGTGTTTCTCCACACCTGTCCTTCAGTGTTTCTCCACACCTGTCCACACCTGTCCTTCAGTGTTTCTCCACACCCGTCCTTCAGTGTTTCTCCACACCTGTCCACACCTGTCCTTCAGTGTTTCTCCACACCTGTCCTTCAGTGTTTCTCCACACCTGTCCTTCAGTGTTTCTCCACACCTGTCCTTCAGTGTTTCTCCACACCTGTCCTTCAGTGTTTCTCCACACCTGTCCACACCTGTCCTTCAGTGTTTCTCCACACCCGTCCTTCAGTGTTTCTCCACACCTGTCCTTCAGTGTTTCTCCACACCTGTCCTTCAGTGTTTCTCCACACCTGTCCTTCAGTGTTTCTCCACACCTGTCCTGCAGATCTCGCAGTTGCTCCTGAATGCTCGTCCCAAACTTCTCATCTTCTTAAATTAATTCAGTAGCTTTATTAAAGGTGGAGACACAAGAATGGACATAACAGTGATTGAAGACATTTTACTAAATCCAATCTGTCTAAAGGGATCGATATCAAGGACATATGATATCTTGTCTAGCAATTGCACCTCTGCCTTGCTGGGATTGAAGGAAGTCTGGGAGAAGGACATTGGTCAAACCATTGAAGAGAATGACTGGACTGTTGTATGTGATAACGTGTACCCTAAATGTACCTCCCTTGGGATCCATGAGCTCAATTTCAAATTCTTCAATAGAATATATCTTACACCGATGCGTATTAAGAGGATGTTTACCAATGCTACAGGCCTGTGCTTCAAGTGTAATAAAGATAAAGGCACATTCATGCATTGTTTTTGGTACTGTGACAAAATTTTGTCATACTGGAAGAAAGTACATAGTGTAATGGAAGATCTTCTTGGACAACACTTCGATATGACCCCAGCTTTGTATTTATTGAATCTTAATGTGAACAGTCTGTTTAAAAAAGATGCAATACTATTATTTGTTGTCCTGGTATATTTAGCTAAAAAATGCATTTTGCTACTTTGGTCTGAGTCACAGCCTCCATCCTTTAAAATGTGGACATCACAAATCGCTACATGGTTACCACTTGAAAAGCTCATCTACGATAAAAATAAAAAATCTGACAGATTCTGGCTCATATGGTCTCCCCTTTGGGAATATATAAAGGAACTCCCTTAACAGGCATATCGGACCGCTTCTAATTTCTGCTAATTTTCTTTGACTTCCTATCTAAAGGATGCTCTAAGTCAATGTGACCTTGTTTATCTGTGGTTGTTATTATTTTAATTTCTTTCACTTATTCCTGTCTTTTATGTTTTGTACACACTCTAATATGAATAGAACTTTATGTTGTGATACAGTAAATGTTAATTTTCTACTGTGGGCAAACAATAAAAAAAAAGTTAAAAAAAAAAAAAAAAAAGGTGGAGACACCTTCCTTTTTCGCTGTGGGATCCCTGGCCCGATCTCTGATGAGAGAGATAAACGCTACTCCTGTAGATATTGTGGCCAAAGGTCTGACCCCCTGAGTGATGTTGCTGCCCTGATGAACATCTTCCGGCTCTTGCGCCAGTTTCTCCAGCTTTCCTGCACAGTCGTTTCGGTTCTCCAGCCAGCGGAAGAGCGATTCACATAAAATATCTGCTGCCTCCATGATTAGAGCAGGAACTGTGAAAAGAGAAAATTACATTTATTTCTCAAAAGTAATAATTTGTTAATTACAGTAACAATGAATGAAGAACGTCTCCCTGAAGGAGGGAACGGGATTGTTACGTCAGACGTGAACTGACGGATCGTGATCTAGCCTGAGAGCCCAATCACCTTTGAGTGTAAACTAAATGAGCCAATGGACATTGCCATGTGAGCTCTGCATCGTGCAACCGCCCCAAGAAAAGAGTGTATATAAGGAAGCGCGCTTGCACACACACTCAGTGTTGCGCTGAGGAGTCGAGACGGTGTGTTCAGGGGTGGATCAACAATTGTGGCAATGTTTTCCATTTGAATTAAGATTTTTTTTCTTACCCCATTGGCAGATCTTTGTTTTTGTTTTAAGCAAAAACTCACATAGGCCTAATTTATTTTATTTTTTTATCAGGAAACAAGACAGAATGTCTTATGTAAATTTACTTATCTAGTAAATGCTTCTTGATTTAAGAATATTAGATATTAGATATTAGACAAAAACACTAAGTAAGAAAAGCTGAAGGGGGAATGGCCACAGCACACAGACCAGATAAAGTCTGAAGTGTTCAGGTGCTCTTTTAAGATGAACTGCAGTAAAGTGTAGGAAATGCTCTTTAACAGCAACCGCTGACACACCGTCACACCAACACTAGATTGAAGAGCTTCTTCTAACTCTAACACAGGGTGCGAACTACAGGGGAGCTAGGGCGAGCTCGGCTCCCCTTAATAAGACATGGGCTCCCGTGAAAAACGTGATTCGTGAAATTTTGGGGGGTCTCAAAAAATATTGACAATGTTTTATTTTGACGTGCAATTTCAGTTTTGTGTAATGTGATCATCGTGGAGTATTATGTGTAAAATAGCAAAAATATCATTCATTCATTCATGCATGACGGCGATTTAAAACTAGTTAACTTCAATAACTATACATGCCATTCTTGTCATGAGCATCAAGGTGTGGTGGCGCTGCGGTGCAAACTCCAATCATGTTTAGTACATGTTAACTCAAAGATTCGTAGAATAAATATAAACGTTGGAGGCCATTGATCTGCGCGCAAAGTCCTTGAAATCCATTCTGTGTTAAGGTAAGGCATGTTATTCCCAATTATGTGTTGTGGCTGGGTTGTTATAGGTCTGCGTGACTCTCGATGTCTTAGGCCTAATTGCACGGAGGGATTATGGTATTCTTCTGTAGCCTGATGAGTAATTTAACCCTTGTTCAAGTGAACTCAAAGACAGCCTATTTATAGACTATTTGTGGATGGCTGTTTGCAGTTTGACTTATCAATTTGTGTCGATAAAGTATAATAGGGTGAATCCTGTATATAATGCTTGCATAGTGCATACACTTGTAGCTGTTATGTATCTGTGGAAGTCCTTGAAATGAATGGGTTTCATAGCGCAGAGCCGCGTATTCTGCCTGTCTGAAAGGCGCTTCAGTCCTAGGCACGCGCAAGTGGGCGAACATCTTACTTGGTATAGTTCGAACACTGCTCTAACACACTCGGTGATGATTGCAGAGCAGAACAACACACGCTCGGCTCTGAAGCGAAAGCTTGAATGTGCGAGTGCAAGAACGCAAGAACACTTATATTCTTATACACTTCTCGGCCGGGTGTGATATTGCAAATCTTGCACGCCGATGTCCATTGGCTCGTTTTTGTTTACACTCAAGGATGATTGGTGAGATCCCAATTCCTCAGTTCACGTCTTACGTAATGTCGAATGTGACTCACTGATAGAGAACTCGTTATTTGTAGATACCCTGCTAATGTGTTAACGATACTATTTATGAACTATGAATTAACTTATAGTTTGCAAATAATTTATAATCACTTTATTATTTTATAAGTCTTACCACTTATGGGTGTAAGACACAAAAAATATGATGATCAAAAGGATTAATACAAAATGATTAATAGAAATACGCAGAATATTAATTATGCTGGATACAGGTGAAACTTTTACACAGAAAGCTAGTGATACAAAAAACAAGCTTTTTATGACTTCATCAAACACTAGTAGAACTAGATTGCACATCTATAAGGACAACTAATACACTATATAACGTAGACTTTTTTGATAATATGGCAAATCTGTTGACAGTTATTTTTAAAGCAGCTTTAATTTTGTCACTTTTTTAAAATTGCTATAACGAGTAATGTTGTATTTCATACTGTAATTGAACTCCTGTATATAGTATAGCACTATACTGTAGTGCAGAAGTCTGTTTGTAATAGTTTGTAATAGTGATTTGCTGTTTTCTTCAGCATCAGCATTTACAGGGTTAATGAGGAGAGTTTAGGAAGTGTGTGTGAGAAAATATAAGAGCTGTGTAGGCTAATGTTCCTGATGTTATTATTGTTCTGCGTTGTGCATTAAAACTTTCAACGAAAAGCTCCTTTGTTTTTCTATATTAAGACATTAGGCCTACATTAGGAGAGAGTGGGGGACGATTTCCTTGAGTTTATCAGAGACTGTTTTTATTGGAAAGCCAAACTTTTTGTATGTTTATTTCTGAAATACATGCATGTGTAGACACATGCATTTTCTGTTAAGCTGCTTTGAAACGATGGCATAAAATGACATATATTTCTTCAAATGGTACAATATATCATCTGAAGATTACAGTAATGCATGCCTGATGTCATTTAATTCTACAGGTTGTAGATTTTGCTCTGAGCCACAAACACAAAATCATTCACGATTCGCAAAATGCTACAACCAGATTACTGTACTCAAACAACAATTAGCAAAGTCTATTTAGGAAATGAACCCCTTAAACCCAAAGTGTACCGCGGGTAAAAAAAATTCATAATCAAATTACTTAGCAACCACTAAATGGAATAACACAATATAGGTATCATATTAAATCTTAAAAACTAACATTTTGTGTTTTTATGTGAAGCCCTGCAAGACCCATATGCAAATAATATACAGATGCGTAATTTATGTCACTTTTTCACTCGCAACATGCTCCAATAGTGGAAAATTGCAGATCATTATTTACTGCAAATTCCCACAATTAAAAAGACCCCAAACTCAGCACAATCGATTTCTCAGATCTAAAGATATCCCTCGTGGAGTTGTAACACACAAACTGTACAGGCGCACATAGAGCCTTGTATAAATGTCCTTGCATAAATTGTGGAAAATGGCACATCACTATCTACAGCAGATTGTTACAATTAAAAAGAGCACAAACTCACCATAATCCATCACTCAGATCTAAAGATATTCCATATGGACTTCTAATAGATGAATCCTCACAGGAGCACATACAATCAAGTATATAGATGGACCATGGATGTGACGTTTTCAATCATAACTCCATGAAACATGCATAAATTGTGAAAAATCAAACATCTTTATTTACAGCAGATTATCAGGATTAGAAAGAGCCAACATAATTCATTGTGTTGATCACAAGATATTCCTCATGGCGGAACAATAAAAAAAAAAGTCAATTTGGGAGCGTCAATGACTGAACAAAAAACCTATCTTGGTTCCAAATGCTGTAACTTTTGATTACCTTATGCTATCACCAGGGGCGCTGCTAGCAATTTTGGGCCCTATTAAAGAATATGAGGTTGGGCCCCCTATTCCATTAATAAAATCGATCTCTGAGGGCCCCAAAAGTGCGTGGGCCCTTAGAATCACTTCTACATGTTAAAACTGTTTTAGTTTAAAGACATTACTAAAGTGTCTAAATCATCTGTATATCACTCAAGCTGATGGTTCTATGGGGGGTTAATGCTAAATCTCTGTATGTCATTAATTATCAGAAAGCTCTGCCATCATATGTTTTTTTTTTTTTTACATTTTTGTAAACCTTACATTTACTGAACGAGTCTATTTCTTTCGTTCT
Organism: Gila robusta; assembly: GCA_030770095.1. Taxonomy (NCBI): domain Eukaryota; kingdom Metazoa; phylum Chordata; class Actinopteri; order Cypriniformes; family Leuciscidae; genus Gila; species Gila robusta. The sequence goes on along the minus strand of JAVALU010001455.1, from coordinate 59,915 downwards.
CCATAAATTAATGACAACATTTCATTTAATTGAAAGGAGGGTCCCACTTAGTATTTAGTTGGAATTCAGTCAGCTTAACTGTTAATGTAATAAAATAATGAATGAACAAAACAAACAATATACAATTGTTTCTTAACCTGCCTGTGATGTATGCAGTGCCCAAATTATTATTATTTTGGACAAATGAAACCCACCTTTCAATTAAATGAAATGTTGTCATTAATTTATGGAGAACGAAAGAAATAGACTCGTTCAGTAAATGTAAGGTTTACAAAAATGTAAAAAAGCAACATATGAAGGCAGAGCTTTCAGCTTATAGATTCCTCTATTCTAGAGAGAGTGAAGTGCTACTAAGTGCAATGTGACTTTCTGGTTTTTAAAAATGTGTGGTCTGATATAAATAAATATGTACTCCCTAATAAAGTTAAAGAAACTCACTTTAAAATAATAAACAGATACTATCCTTGTAATGACTTTATTAGTAAATTTAAAGAAGGGTTTTCACCACTATGCAGTTTCTGTAATGAAGAAAATGAAACAATAATACACTTATTTTTTAGTTGTAATTATACTAATTTATTTTGGTCCCAAGTTTCTTGGTTTCTTTTTGAGTTATTTTATAAATTTGTCACAATAACTGAGGTAATGGTCTTGTTTATGGATTGTAACTCTGATTTATTGGAAATGAATAATATAATGAAACTTCTCATTTTATTTGGAAAATATCATATACATAAAGCAAAATGTATATCCACTGTACCAAATGTTAGACTATTTTCCACTGATTTGAAGATGTTTTATAACTCTCTAACTTCAATACAAAACAACCGCAAAGCTCTAAAGACATCAAAACTGTTGAAAAGGATCCTTAATGTATTAGAAAGATGATTGATATGTGAAATAAGATGCAGAAATGTGATTTATTTTAATTTTTTTTGTTTGTTTCATGGATTCAAATGTCTCTGTATTTCCCTTTAACGTTTTCTCAAAAAAAAAAAAAAAAAAAAAGTGCAATGTGGATTTCTGTCTAGATATGTAATAACATTTTGCAAATGAAAACCTCAAAAAGGTTAATTATAGATAAGATACAGTAAACAAACCTGTTCACCGTTCATGTTCCTCAGCTGTAGGCATAAGCAAGCACGCGTTTCAAATCAGTGCTTCTCCGGGAGACTAGCGCTACATTAATCCCCTAGCTTAGCGCCATCTACTGTTGTAGAAGAGGAAGTTGCTCAACTGCATTTGTGAGAAAATCGAGCCGAGAGATCTCATAAAAAGCCAAGTGTCTCACACAACAGACAGATATGCATTTGTATGCACTAGATTTGGTATTCGTTCAAAGGTTACAAGCAATTTGTAGGATGGTTTGTATTTATTTGTGAAATATTATCTAGGTTCATTTATTTATATTTGTAAAACACAATGCATATGTGTCGTGTTTTCCTTTGCAAAGCAGATCGAGTTTGTTTGCAAAATGCTGGATTTGTTTGTTTAATTATGGCACAATATTAATTCCATAGAATAACCCTTATTTAAAAAAACAGATTCATTTTAAACATAATATATGCCTGTGGTGAAGAGTGTAACTGAAAAGAGTGTCTCTGATTCTTTTTGTTTGTTTGTTTGTTTGTTTGTTTGTTTTTTCCAGACTACATCCAAAATCGTGTTTCCACATCTGAGATGAAGGCAGTTAAAGAACCAAGTGGAATAATGAGAATAAGCTCTTCAAAAAACGCAACTTCTCTGAATAATGTCGGGGAAGATATATGCATGATTTGTAAATAAACACTTTAAATACATTGTCTAACTCTCAGCCTGTTATCTGAAGTTAAAAAAAGTAAAATCACATTATTTGTTGCATTGCAGTTTAAGACATTCACTGTTTTGTACCTTAATTCATTATAATGCAGATGTGTGAAAATAAAACTTATTTTGGATATTCTGGTTGTATTTCAATGGTATTGTACAGCATTTTATTAGTATTGCATTTCAGTAGTATTGTAATTGTACTTTTTTCGTGTCCAAAATGTCCAAAAAAACATTTTTCTACATGTAACAAAAACTGCAGTATTACTTCTAAACAACTGCAGTCATTTTTCTGTAAGGGTTTCACTGAGATCATGAAACAAACAATCGCAAACTGAGGTTGTGTTGCTTTTCTTTCATTTTTAAAACTGTTATACATTAAATTTTATTAATGGAAAATGAAAAATGTGTGAAAATGTACTACTCACGTGTCTACTGTTTCAGTGAAGTAATCTGTCTTCAAACGCCAGCAGTCTGAGAACACGAACCTTCACTTGATTTGACTGAATTACAGAAACCACTCCTTAACAACTTACAAACTCAAGTGTGTGTCTCAGTGTCCTTTGAATATTTTTGAGAGTATGAGGATGTATGAGCTGTGCAGATGATGGCCAGGAAAACTTTGTTGGGACGTTTTATAGAGCGAGATCTAATACGGGAACCAAAACTATTCAGGGGTGTTTTTTCTGAAAGCATCGTTAGCCAAATATGGTCGCGACACGTTCCGTCGTTATCAGCAATTCAACGAGTCGGTGTTTCCCGAAATCATAGTTCCAACAAACGACAGATGTCGACCTGTGGTTAGAAGCAGACTTTCTTGTTTGCATGACATGTGGACTCAATAAATCTTTATACCTGAAACGCACCCCTTTCTGTGGTGAGTTTCCTGTAAAATCAGTAACTCACTGCGGTCAAGCCAAGCCAGCCGCCCAGAAAAACACATGTGCCTATGACTATGAGTACTGTAATTTCAGGAACAGCAGAGAGAGAACGCGCTTTCAGAGCGCTTGAGTTACCCAGATCTATCTGTCTATCTATCTATCTATCTATCTATCTAAAATATATGTATTTCTTTCTATCTTTCTTTCTTTCTTTCTCTCTTTCTTTCTTTCTTTCTTTCTTTTCAATGTCATATTTTACTACTTCAGAGGCCTATAAAGACCTAATTTCTAATAAGTAGAAAAAAACCCGAATGATCCGTTTTTATAGGGGACGTCCCATAAAGTATACAAACCTCATATCAATCAATTTTACGGCAGCTTTTTGAAAAAAATTCACATTATTCCAATTGAGAGGCCCATAAAGACCTCATTTCTAGTAAGTAGAATAAATCAATGGCCAGCTCTTATAAGGGATGTCCCATACAGTATACACACACCTCATTTTAAACAATTTTACTGCAGCATTTTCAGATATATGCCATTTATCGACTTCACAGGCCTAAAAAGTCCTTATTTTCTAATAGGGCTGTAGTCAAGACCACCTTTGTCGAGTCCAAGACAAGACCAAGACCAGGACTAGTCAAGTCCAAGGCAAGACCAAGTCCAAAAAGGTTCGAGTCCGAGTCAAGACCGAGTCCAAAAAGGTTCGAGTCCGAGTCAAGACCGAGTCCAGGACAGGGAAAAAAAAGTATTATGCATGACATTATCAAGACAATCATTTTGGGTTATTATTTGTTGATCTAAAAGCAAAATAAGTGTCACAACACCCAGGATTTTTAAGTATAGACATTCCCCTTGATATCATATAATCTTCTAATCCAAAGAAAACAGAATGATGACATTTGGTGATACACCGCCTGTCTGACTATTCTTAATAAAAGCTGCAAATGGATCTGACGCTTCGTCACAGATATGCCACACCTGTGAGGTGGATGGATTATCCCGGCAAAGGAGAAGTGCTCACTAACACAGATTTAGATTTAGACAGATTTGTGAACAGTATTTGAGAGAAATAGGCCTTTTGTGCACATAGAAAAAGTCTTAGATCTTTGAGTTCAGCTCATGAAAAATGGGGGCAAAAACAAGTGTTGCGTTTATAATTTTGTTCAGTGTATATATATATACACACACACACACACACACACACACACACACACAAACACACACACACACACACACACACACACACACACACACACACACACACACACACACACACACACACACTTTATATATCTAATTGATAACTAGGGCCTAATTATATATCTATTATAATAATATATTATATATTACAGGCCTAATTAACTTTTGTATGTTTGGTTTTCATTGATTTTTCATCAGCCTTTAATTGTATCCAACCTCAAATCCTAGCAAAAAGGTTAAAAAGTGTTCATAATATTGATTTTGGATTGATATGTTGGCTAATGGATTTTTTAACCAATAGGTCTCAACGTGTGAAGGTAAATGGTGTTTTATCTGATGTACTTTTTTCTTCTACTGGGTCCCCGCAAGGATGTTCTTTCACCTCTTTTACTTGTGCTTTATACCAATGAGTGTCGGATGCAACTAGAGAGGCGTCATATCATTAAGTTTGCTGATGATTCAGTGATTGTTTCCCTCCTTAATAATGAGGATCCTGATCATGGTTCTGTATTGGCAGATTTTACTGATTGGTGTAAATTGTCCTTTTTGGATATCAATGTATTTAGTTCGATGTATTTAGAGAGTTCTCCTCTGGCCAACAAACCAACAGTGTATGATTATGATTTATGCAGCATTATAGGACAGAAGTCAGATGGGATCAGAACTTTCACAATATTTATCCAGTTCATCTGGTTGGGGTCATCAGTCATCAGGCTGGTATGGAGATGAGTTTGTTGAGGTGTCCTTGAGGCCTTCACAGTGTTGATGAGGCTGGCACTTCAGGACTGCTTTGCCATGCGATGGTCCTTCCTCAGATCTGGATACGGCCTGGATCCGGCGTTTTGCGGTAAATCTCGGGATAAACATAGAGACTAATATTAGCGTAGACGCCATCCTTCTTATGATGTACAAAGTACATCAGGATTTATGGAAAGTGTTCCCGGTTCCGGCTGATCTAAACTATGCAGCCTAACATTGAATTATATAAGTCTATAATGTGTTATGTGTATGCCAGGTTAAAGAGTTGTCTATTTAGTCTAGATTTAAACTGACAGACTGTGTCTGCTTCCCGGGCAATGTTAGGAAGATTGTTCCAGAGTTTTGGTGCTAAATAGGAAAAGGATCTACCGCCAGCAGTCGATTTTGATATTCTAGGTATTATCAACTGGCCAGAATTTTGAGATCGCAATAGACGTAAAGAACTATAATGCGTTAAGAGCTCGCTCAAGTACTGGGGAGCTAAACCATTTAGTGCTTTGTACGTAATCAGCAATATTTAAAAATTTATACGATGTTTAATAGGCAGCCAATGCAGTGTTGACAGAACCGGGCTAATATGGTCATACTTCCTGGTTCTGGTAAGAACTCTAGCGGCTGCGTTTTGGACCAGCTGTAGTTTGTTTATTAAGCGTGCAGGGCAACCACCCATTAAAGCATTACAATAATCTAGCCTTGAGGTCATGAACGCATGAACTAACTGTCACGGTTCATAAATTTGCTGTTTTCTTCGTGTCTCGTGTAATTGTTGTTCTGTGTGTGTGAGTGTGTGTTAGTGGGCGTTACCGCTCGTTCCATTGATCAGCGGACCAGCTGATCTCGTTCCCCGCACCAGCTGCTGCCAATTCACTCACCTATATCAACTCATCTCACTCTCCTCTCTTTGTCAGATCGTTGGTTTGGTGTCCTCTGTGTTTGTTCATCGTGTGCCTGTCTGCAGTCCTGTTCTGGTTCGAGTTCCTGTTCGGTGTCTTTGTGGTTTTCGTCTCGTCTGGATGTTCACCTGCACTGGATTCACCACCATCACTCTGCACCAGCACGCTGACCATCGAGTCCCTGCGCCACCAGCCCACCCGTGTTCCTGTACTGTTGTGTCTTCTGACCATTTAATAAAAGAGTTACTTGCATCTTTGCTTCCACCTAGTGATTGTGACAGAACGATCTGACCAGCGATGGAAGCAGCAAGCAGAACCTCCTCTTCTTTGGAAGAATTCATCAGATCCAGCATTTCACGGATGGATTCCCAGGAGAGGAATATGAATGAGTCGGGTCGGGCTATTCAAGCTCTTGTGGCGCAGGTGTCCGAGCTCACCCAGCGATCCCACACGGCGGTGTGGGAGAACCAAGATCCATGCTGTTCCTCGTTCCAGACACTCGCCGCAGAAATGAAGAGAGTTTTTGACCGCGCGGTCGCGGGAAGAGAAGCGGCACGGATTCTCGCGGACCTTAAGCAAGATGAAAGATCTGTATCTGATTTCTCGATCGAGTTTCGGACTTTGGCGGCAGAGTGTCAGTGGAACGAGGAGGCGCAGTGGGATATGTTCCTGCATGGGCTGGCTGACCGCTTCCAGAGAGAGATTTATGCTCTGGATTTACCAACTACCCTCAATGGTTTGATCGAATTGGCGCTCCGCGTGGATTCCCGACTCTCCCGGGTCGAACGTCGGAGATTACCCGCTCAGGTGTCTGGAGCGGTGGAGACTCTGCGAGCCAGCGGCGGGGACGCGGTCAGCCCCGTCTACGATCACGAGCCCATGCAGGTCGGGCGAGCTCGGCTTTCCCGGGAGGAGAAGGAGAGGCGGAGATCCCAGGGCCTTTGCCTTTACTGTGGCACAGCGGGACACATTGCTTTCAACTGCCCGGTAAAAGGGCAAGCCCGGCAGTAAATCTGAGGCTACTGTCGGGTGGGATCTCCGCTGAGAAGACCTCATCAACATCTATGCTCCTCCCGGTAAGACTCAGGTGGTCAGCCCACACTCACGACTGTCGAGCACTACTGGACTCTGGGGCAGAAGGTAATTTCATGGACTACACATTTGCACTCAAGATTCAGGTTCCCCTTCTGCCTCTCACCCGTACCATCGCAGTTCACGCTCTCAACGGCCAAGAACTTCCCACCATTTCATTCACCACTGGACCCATCACACTCAGCGTATCTGGCAACCACACTGAAATCATTTTCTTCTACATTCTGGACTCCCCCCTCGCACCCATTGTTTTAGGACACCCCTGGCTCATTGCACACAACCCCAAGATAGACTGGCAGCAGAAATCTGTATCAGAGTGGAGCAGTAAATGTCATGAGTCCTGTCTTGTGTCTGCTTGTCCGTCTGTTTCTGTTTCTACGTTTCAGGAGGAAGCAGTGGATTTGTCAAACGTGCCCACGGAGTATCTAGACCTGAAGGAGGTGTTCAGTAAGTCTCGTGCTGCTTCCCTCCCTCCGCATCGTCCCTATGACTGTGCTATAGAGTTACTGCCAGGTACGTCTCCGCCTAAGGGCAAGTTATATTCACTTTCTGTTCCAGAAAGAGAGGCTAATGTTCTAAGAACATCAAACCCGATTCCTTATCGCGCATTTTTGACCGTTCCGATCGCCCGTCTACTCCCGAGTGTATTTTTCCAGAGACCCTAATTATCTCTACACTCACATGGGAGGTTGAATCGAAGGTCAAGACGGCCTTACAAGGGGTAACACCTCCGGTCGGTTGTCCACCGAACCGTTTATTTGTGCCAGAGGGATTACGGTCCGACGTCATTCAGTGGGGGCATTGTTCAAATGTGGCTTGTCATCCAGGAGTTAGTCGCACTACATCTTTAGTCAAGCAACGATTTTGGTGGCCACGTATGGCTCGCGACGTTCACAGTTTTGTTTTGGCTTGCTCAGTTTGTGCCACTGGTAAGACTTCAAATCGACCCCCAGATGGGCTCCTTCAACCGCTGCCGGTCCCTTCGAGACCCTGCTCCCATATCGCACTAGATTTTGTCACCACCCTCCCACCCTCTCAGGGTAACACGGTAGTTTTGACCGTAGTGGACCGGTTCTCGAAGGCGGCCCACTTCATTCCCTTGCCCAAATTACCCTCAGCCAAGGAGACAGCGTTAACAGTCATTAACCACGTCTTTCGGTTACATGGCCTCCCGACGGACGTGGTTTCCGACAGAGGACCTCAATTTGTGTCCAAATTTTGGCAAGAGTTTTGTAGATTACTGGGTGCGACTGTTAGTCTGTCCTCAGGGTTTCATCCCCAGAGCAATGGTCAAACTGAGAGAGCCAACCAGGATTTGGAGAGAACGTTGCGATGTCTGGTCTCCAAGAATCCTTCCTCTTGGAGCCAACAACTGTCAATGGTGGAGTACACCCACAATTCGTTACCAGTCTCATCCACGGGCCTATCTCCGTTTGAGTGTAGTCTAGGTTACCAGCCACCAATTTTTCCTAGTCTGGAATCCGAAGTCGCGGTCTCCTCCGCTCACGCTTTCGTCCAGAGGTGTCATCGCACTTGGACTAGAGCCCGTGAGACTCTGCTCCAAGTGGGAGCGCGCACCAAGGCCAAGGCCGATCGCCCTTTCGCCTAGTGATTGTGACACTAACTGTTCCACATTTGTCATTGAGAGCATATTTCATAATTTAGATATATTTTTAAGGTGGAAGAATGTGGTTTTACAGCTACTAGAAACATGACTTTCAAATGAAAGATGGGTATCAAAGAGCACACCCAGATTTCTAACCGACGACGAAGACTTGACAGAGCAGCCATCAAGTGTTAGATAGTATTCTAGTTTATTACAAGCAGAGGTTCTAAAAAAAAAAAATCTAATTACTAAAATAAATAAATTTGAGAATTAAGTAATAGGAAATTACTACTCATCCAGTTTTATATCAGCTATGCATTCAGTTAATTTTGTGAAGAAATTCCGTTAAAGACGAGAAGAAATATGACTATAACAGTGAAAACTAATACCATGCTTCCTAATGATATCTCCCTAAGGGTAGCATGTACAGAGTGAACAGCAACGGTCCTAGTACTGAGCCTTGTGGTACGCCATACTAAACTTGCGATCGATATAACATCTCTTCGTTTACTACTACAAACTGATAACGGTCAGATAAATATGATTTGAACCATGCCAATGCAATTTCACTAATGCCAACATAGTTTTCTAATCTATTTAAAAGAATGTTGTGGTCGATAGTGTCAAAGGCAGCACTTAGGTTGAGTAACACTAAGAGAGATACAACCACGATCGTATGATAAGAGCAAATCATTTGTGACTCTAATGAGAGCTGTCTCAGTACTATGGTACAGTCTAAATCCTGAGTGGAAGTCCTTACAGATACCATTTCTTTCTAAAAAGGAACGTAGATGTGAGGATACTGCCTTTTCTAGTATCTCTGACAGAAAAGTTTGATTCGATATCGGCCAGTAATTGACTAATTTTGTAGGATCAATTTGCGTTTTTTTTTAACAATAATCTTATATTATAATAATAATCTTAGAGAATCTACAATTAGTATTAGACAGCACTTTTAAATTTGCCTTGATGTCAGGCGCTCTGGCTCCAGGCAAACATGTGACTATGGTGGCTGGTGGAATCACCAATAACATCACCAATAATAATTGCCTTTGTACTGTACGGACTCAAGCTATGCTCGACTAAGCTTCACATACCACATACCTGGATGGAAACAGAATGGGTTCAAAACATCCAACAACAAACCTGTCAAGCATCAAGATCTCTTCTAAGCATACGACGACACTGTCACAAAACACGACATGCTCGTTTATTGAAAAAGGCCCACGGTCACTCACAGCAACCAGGGCAAGACAAAGACTACAACGAGCAAACCGATGCCCTTGCCAAAGCTGGCACGCTTCATGGCGATCCTTGGACTTTTGAACCCCTCCTACCCAACCCATCTGTTTCTGTTGTCACCCGCCACCAGCACGCCACAGCCGTGCAAAACCCCGCCTCTGCCCAAATCAGCATCTCACCCCAAATTTCCAATGAAGACATCATAACTCTCCAAACTTTAGATGCAGCTATCCAAACTATTATTAACCACCTCTCCGACCCAATCAATCCCCATAACAACCTCTGACCTTGCTGGCTCCTCTGACCTCCAGCATCTTAATGCACTTCTGCTCATGCTGCATCTCAAAGATGGCATCCTGGTATATGCCCCTGACGAACTTACTATGCCCAAGCTTGTGGTCCCTCAGTGCCAAAGGGGGATGATGCTCACGCATGCCCACGATGCACCATGTGCCGGACACCATGGCGCTAAAGCCAGCCATGAAACACTAAGACAGGTGGCATACTGGCTTGGCATGCAGCAAGATGTAGCAGAGTATGTAAAAGGGTGCCTGGTGTGTTGCCAATTCCAACCAGCAAACCCAAACCACAGAGCACCACTACAACGAAAAGGAATGTCCTCCCCATGGTCAACCTCCAAATCCAAATCCACTGTGAGTCAACTCTGACCGTGGAACACATTTCACTGCTGAAATCATGCAGGAGGTCTGGAAACTTCTGTGCATACAGTTGCACACCAGCCACCATCCTATCTCCTCTATGCAAGTGAAGTGTACACACTGAACCATGGTCAGCATGCTGAAGAAGCATGTGTCTGCGAACCAAAAGGATTGGGAAATCAAGCTCCCTCTAGTGCTGATGGCTATGACACTGCCGCTCCACCTCTATCAGCCAGGTGACATGAGTCTCGTCACAGCATATACCAGCCACCAATATCTGGAAGAGTTGCATCGCCACCTAAGAACCACATTTGCCTTTGCACAACAACTACAGAAAAGTGCAGAAGGACGCAAAGCCAATTACGGCCGGAAGGCATCTCACAAAGAACTCGACATCGGAGACAAAGTGTGGTACTATAGTTTTGTGCAGTCACGACAATCGACTCCCCATCACCTGTCAAAGGCTGTCCTCACTGGAGAGGACCCCATGAAATCGTGGACACACTCTCACCTGTCGCATACCAAATCAAGATGAGCCAAAAGCGCAATGAGTCAGTCCTACGTTGGGTCCATCGAAACCAGATAAAAAGGCACTTGGACACCAACAGACAAGAAAAGGGGGAGACCAAAAGTGACTGACACAGATCAATTCCACAACACATTATTACCACATTATAACACTATAACACATACGCTCTTTCAAAGACGAAGAATTGCTCCTAAATCCTTTCTTCCCATTTTTCAAAACCGCCAAGGCATTTGGAAGAGGTTTTTTTGCAATTATATTGAATCATTCGGAGCAGTGGGAGCAGGAGTGATCACATTTGCATGGGTTTCAGGTTCTACCCCTCACATCAGATCAGATCACATCAGGTCACTCTTTCCATCCGGTTCCCTCGCTCTCTCATTGTTTCCTGACTTCAAATGTTTAGTGACTGGATAATGTGGATGCGCACGCACATATTTGCTGGGATGTGAACTGTGGTTGATCTGACTGGAAAAGCTGCATCAAAGGTAAACGTGAGTAAATCTGAAATTGGTCAAGTTATATTTTTTTTTGGATTTATTTCAATTCTCTAAATCATCATTAAAATTAAATGTATATGAATAAATCAATAATGGAAACGATGGTTCCAAGTGCATCACAACATTGCAATGTACAGTATAAAAAACTGAATATTCATTTTGAGATTTGATAAAGATTACTTTTAACAGTGTTATTAAATTGGTGTTTTTAAAGATAAACTTTAAGTGAGCCTAAAATGGTGGCAAATTAATATAAATGTAAAAATTTAGAACAATATTTTTATAGTAGTATATGATTATGAGTCTCTTTATGCCTATGCTTGTGTGTGTTTGTCAGTTTTGTCTGTAGAGTTAATATTTAAACTCCCTGATTCTCATTACAGAGTAGCTACAACAGTCAATCTGTGTGAGAGCATTTCATCCTTCCTACGAATGTGTGTCCGTGTTTGTGTGTATGGACATTCTGAGCATTGAATGCATGACTGTTCATTTGTACGTATGTGTGTGTGGGTGAGGAAAGCTGGTAAAGAAAGAAAAAAAAAAGTTGAAAGCGTTAAAAATATTTAACGCAATTACACAGTATTGAGTCCTGCCTATTACACACACACACACACACACACACACACACACACACACACACACACACACACACACACGACCCACAGAAACGACGCGCATCAGTATCGAGTTCTCTTTCGGGCTTGAACAAACCATAACACACACAAATTATGCCAAAATGTCCGTTTTGTCGAGTGTCCTCATAAGAGCAGTCTTAAATGATTTAAATAAAGTCTTAAATGAACGTAAAGATTTGTTAGAAAATGGGACGCGTGTCAGATCGTGTCTCTGTCAGCAGCGGCTGCATGGTCTTGGAGGAATTAGTCCAAGCATATATGCAGGATGGGTTTGCTTGAATCAGACATTGGACATTAATATTAGAAGGAATTATATAAACCAGGGGATAAGCAGATTATTATCTGACCCTATTGTGACTGATATGTTCATATATGCTGATACAGCAGCAGATTCATATTCACACCATATTCAGGAAAAGGGTAGATCTATGCCACCATTTTCATTTTATTTTTCAGTAGCTAGAAGACAATATTTTAAAGAAAGAATTGAAAATGGTGAGCCAAAGAAAATTAGGAGTATATGAGGAGAAATTAAAAGAAAGTGGTCATTGTTTAATGATGAAGCAAGAAAAAGCTTTTTGTTAATTGGAGAAATACACATATGAAACCCTGAAGTGGATTGTAAATAATCTTATAAAGATATTTACTATAGTCACAATATTGTTCCTTCTAATTATTCTTGAGTTGTCTGGTCTAGGAAGGATTCTCAGAATTATTTTTTTCTGGAATATGTAAATTGTCAAAGAAGTGTAGAAGTGGAGTGAAAAAATCCTATGACATTGATTTGTATCCGGTGAGACCTTTATCTAAGAGAGTAGGTGTTGTGAGACTGTATAAAGCAACGTGTCTAATAACATAGAGATACCAGCACATCTCAACATGATATACAGCAGACTGACCTCTACAAGACCTACCAGAGGCCTGGAGGAACATGGCATGTTCTACATAATGGTAGATATCCATTTATTATATCTAGAAAAATATAACTTTATTCATTAATAACAATTGAACATTGTATTAATGAGAAGAAGTAGAAGTATATGAAGTTAAGAAATAGAACAATGTACTTTGGACTATAATTTATTTATAGGAGGTTAGAAATACTGCAAGAAGAAAACTGTTGTTAAAGGGATACTCCACTTTTTTTGGAAATAGGCTCATTTTACAACTCCCCCAGAGTTAAACAGTTGAGTTTTACCGTTTTCGAATCCATTCACCCGATCTCCGGGTCTGACGGTACCACTTTTAGCATAGCTTAGCATAGATCATTGAAGTGGACAAGACCATTAGCATCTCTCTCAAAAAAATGACAAAGAGTTTCAATATTTTTCCTATTTAAAACTTGACTCTTCTGTAATTACATCGTGCACTAAGACCGACGGAAAATGTAAAGTTGCAATTTTCTAGGCTGATATGGCTAGGAACTATTCTCTCATTCCTGCGCAATAATCAAGAAACTTTGCTGCCGTACCATGTCTGCAGCAGGCGCAATGATATAACGCAGTGCCTGAAAATAGTCCCCAGCTAGGTTACTTCCTGCGTGACCATATAAGTTTGTGTTTGCGCTGCATAATATCATTGCGCCTGCTGCAGACATGGTACGGCAGCAAAGTTTCTTGATTATTACGCATGAATGAGAGAATAGTTCCTAGCCATATCAGCCTACAAAATCGCAACTTTACATTTTCCGTCGGTCTTAGTGCATGATGTAACTACAGAAGAGTCAAGTTTTAAATAGGAAAAATATCGAAACTCTTTGGTCATTTTTTTGAGAGAGATGCTAATGGTCTTGTCCACTTCAATGATCTATGCTAAGCTATGCTAAAAGTGGTACCGTCAGACCCGGAGATCGGCTGAATGGATTCGAAAACGGTAAAACTCAACAGTTTAACTCTGGGGGAGTTGTAAAATGAGCCTATTTCCAAAAAAAGTGGAGTATCCCTTTAAGACATCAGAAGTGTTGGATTGATGCATGTATGAGTTGTCATCAAATGTTATTTGTACAGAAAGATGATTTTGAAATGGGAAACCTATGTAAAAAATTGTTCTGATAAAGTGATCACACATACTCCGTGTGCAGTGCGTATGCGGTGCGTATTTTTTTACGTATCCATGTTAACAGGTTAGAGCTTTCACACTGCACGCGGGTGCGGTCCGGCGATCCGTTCCAGGTGCGGTGCGTATACAGCAGTGCAGAGATCGTTTCCGCACCGAGTCTAGGGGACTTTCACACTTGGTTCGATTGCCTGTTCCAAACCCGAGTTCGATTGCTCCCCCCTCTATGGAAGAATTAATTGGACTTTAATATTTGTAACCCACAGAAGACAATCTACAAATGTGTACAATGATGCGCAAATATTTCACTATCTGCAAATGTGTATATTTACATTTGTGATACGTAAAATCATATCCACAAAAATACAGGGTGATGTGTAACACACAAAACTGTTTTTACACATTTGCAGATTACTTCCTGTGAATTTGTGGGTCATGTTACATTTGTAAGTTCCTTTTTACACATTTGTGGAATTTTGTCCAATGTGTACTGCGGAGATCTGTAAATAAACATATACACAAATATCTCACGATTTGCAAATACACACAATTAAATCTGTACAAATATCTTTTTATTTCACATACAAATTGTGATTTACGCATTTGTGGATCCATTTCTACACACAAAACTGTTTTTACACATTTGCAAATTACTTCCTGTGAATTTGTGGGTCACGTTACATTTTTAAGTTCCTTTTTACACATTTGTGGATTTTTGTCCACTCTGTCCCGCTGCGATCTGCAAAAAGAGATTTGTAAGGCGTACGTGTGAGAGCAGTTAATTAGCCACACCAGCAGGTGGCGGTAGCGACATTCTCTCCCATGAATTGAGAGGATATCGACTGCACAGTCTATGCCACTGCACTTTTGTCCAATGTGTACTGCAGAGATCTGTAAAAAAACATATACACAAATATCTCACAACCTAAAACATGTATTTTTACATTTGTGTTGTGTAAAATCATATTCACAAAAATAATGTGTGATTTGTAAATACACACAATTTAATCTGTACAAATATCTTTTTATTTCACATACAAAGTGTGATTTACGCTTTTGTGGATCCATTTCTACACACAAAACTGTTTTTACGCATTTGTGGATTGCTTCCGGGCAGGTCACGTGACATTTGCAACTCCCTTTTTACACATTTGTGGATTTTTGTCCACTCTGTCCCGCTGCGATCTGCAAAAAGAGATTTGTAAGGCGTACGTGTGAGAGCAGTTAATTAGCCACACCAGCAGGTGGCGGTAGCGACATTCTCTCCCATGAATTGAGAGGATATCGACTGCAGTCTATGCCACTGCACTACGCAACGTTAGGAGATATCAAAACTCGACTAGTTAAGTAAATTTGGCAATAAATTCACAGATTCGAACTTCCCGGATCAATAACTCCTCAGCTAAACGTTCTTACTACACAAATGACACCTCTTTTTTAACCGTAGTAATTTAGACAAGCTGCTACAACCTAATTTTCCCCGAAACGAGCTTTCTTTCGCAGTGGATCCGAAGGGACCGTGTGCAAAGTGCAAACCCCGAAAAGCGTTACTACGAAAACAATCAATAACTTCAATGTCACACACTATAGTGTCACCAAATTCAGTTTACACACCACTGCTGCCCTGTTGGTTATACTACAACACTTATTTTGGGGGGGAAATATTTTTTGCATAATTTTTATGATTTATATTTATGGAAAATATTCAATAACTTCACTGTAATTCACTGCATTGTTGTCAAATTCAGTTTACACATCACTGCTGTCTTGATGGTTATACTACAACACTTATTTTGATTTTTTTTTTTTTATTGTATATACAATTATGAATGTATAATTTTTATGATTCTTATGAAAAATATTCAATAACTTCACTGTAATACACTGCATTGTTGCCAAATTCTGTTTACACGTCACTGCTGTCCTGATTGGTTATACTACAACACTTATTTTGGGAAAAATATATTTTTAATTGTATATACAATTGTAAATGTATAATTTATATGATTTTTATTATGAAAAATATTCAATAACTTCACTGTAATTCACTGTATTGTTGCCAAATCCAGTTTACACATCAATTCTGTCCTGTTGGTTATACTACAACACTTATTTTGGAAAAAAATATTTTGCATATTCTTTATGATTATTATTTATGAAAAATATTCAATCACTTCACAGATTACCAATTAAATTGACACTGCATTGTTGCCAAATTCAGTTCACACATCCTGTTGGTTACAACAGTTAATTTGGATAAATATATTTTTGCATAATTTGCATGATTATTATTAATTATTAATAATTATTATAAAAAAATATTCAATAACTTCACTGTAATTCACTGTATTGTTGGTAAATTCTGTTTACCAATCACTGTACCTGATGGTACACTTTTTGGGAGAAAATTTTATTTTTGTATTACCTTATGATTTTTTTATTATTACAAAATATTCACTAACTTCACTGTTACGCACTGCATTAATGCCTTATTCAAATACATCACTGATGGACACGGCAGTAACTTGATCTTTGTTGGAGACAAAGTTCAAGTTATTGCTTTTGCAAGAAACAAATATATATATATATATACACTCACCTAAAAGATTATTAGGAAGACCTGTTCAATTTCTCATTAATGCAATTATCTAAACAACCAATCACATGGCAGTTGCTTGATTCAACAAGGTGCTGAAAGCATTCTTTAGAAATGTTGGCCCATATTGATAGGATAGCATCTTGCAGTTGATGGAGATTTGTGGGATGCACATCCAGGGCACGAAGCTCCCGTTCCACCACATCCCAAAGATGCTCTATTGGGTTGAGATCTGGTGACTGTGGGGGCCATTTTAGTACAGTGAACTCATTGTCATGTTCAAGAAACCAATGTGAAATGATTGGAGCTTTGTGACATGGTGCATTATCCTGCTGGAAGTAGCCATCAGAGGATGGGTACATGGTGGCCATAAAGGGATGGACATGGTCAGAAACAATGCTCAGGTAGGCCGTGGCATTTAAACGATGCCCAATTGGCACTAAGGGGCCTAAAGTGTGCCAAGAAAACATCCCCCACACCATTACACCACCACCACCAGCCTGCACAGTGGTAACAAGGCATGATGGATCCATGTTCTCATTCTGTTTACGCCAAATTCTGACTCTACCATCTGAATGTCTCAACAGAAATCGAGACTCATCAGACTAGGCAACATTTTTCCAGTCTTCAACTGTCCAATTTTGGTGAGCTCTTGCACATTGTAGCCTCTTTTTCCTATTTGTAGTGGAGATGAGTGGTACCCGGTGGGGTCTTCTGCTGTTGTAGCCCATCCGCCTCAAGGTTGTGCGTGTTGTGGCTTCACAAATGCTTTGCTGCATACCTTGGTTGTAACGAGTGGTTATTTCAGTCAAAGTTGCTCTTCTATCAGCTTGATCAGTCGGCCCATTCTCCTCTGACCTCTAGCATCAACAAGGCATTTTCGCCCACAGGACTGCCGCATACTGGATGTTTTTCCCTTTTCACACCATTCTTTGTAAACCCTAGAAATGGTTGTGCATGAAAATCCCAGTAACTGAGCAGATTGTGAAATACTCAGACCGGCCCGTCTGGCACCAACAACCATGCCACGCTCAAAATTGCTTAAATCACCTTTCTTTCCCATTCTGACATTCAGTTTGGAGTTCAGGAGATTGTCTTGACCAGGACCACACCCCTAAATGCATTGAAGATGCCACGTAGAATTAAGGCAGTTCTAAAGGCGAAAGGGGGTCAAACACAGTATTAGTATGGTGTTCCTAATAATCCTTTAGGTGAGTGTATATAATTATATATATATATATATGTATATAATTTATTTCATTAATTTATTTTGTCAGTTCCAAACATTGACTTCTGTTCCTTCTGTGGGAATAAAGACCTGCCAAAAACGATGCTGTTTGGGTGAGATTTAAACTGTACAGTAGATAATGTAGTGGATAATATGTAAAACATCTGGAGTGAAATTCCATGGATTATTTAATAGTAATTAATTATTGTAAAACTTTTATGCATCATAGGATTCCTAAAGCGAACATTTCCTTCATATAATTGACATATTTATCCCCTTATAGATTCAGTGTGGAACTTGTGCGAGATGGTTTCACATACGATGTCTTGGAATGAAAGCAGCACAAATACCAAGAAAAGATATCCCTTGGTATTGTGCTATGTGCAAAAGCATGTAAAGAGGCCGTAGGAGAGTTTGACAATATCTCTTGTTATTGACTATATTTGGCTCTGAAAATGTCCCAGGATTACCAGCAAGATTACATGTGTGGGGGGAAAAGTTGATGGTAATGCAAAGTAAGGTTTAAAGAGTAGTAAAGTTTATAACACAGATGAAAAATAATAAATGAACAAAGATTTCACTTTGTTATTTTTCATAATAAAACAATAAGTTTAACCAACAGGGCAGCAGTGATGTGTGAACTTAATTTGGAAACAATACAGTGAATTACAGTGAAGTTATTGAATACTTTTAATAATAAAAATCATATAAATTGTGAATTTATAATTGTATATACAATAAAAAAATATTTATTTTTCCCAAGATAAGTGTTGTAGTATAACCAACACTTATTCATATTTTTTCATAATAATCATAATAATTATACATTTATAATTGTATATACAATAATTTTATTTATTTTTTTCAAAATAAGTGTTGTAGTATAACCATCAGGACAGCAGTGATGTGTAAACTGAATTTGGCAACAATACAGTGAATTACAGTGAAGTTATTGAATATGTTTCATAATAAAAATCATCAAAATTATACATTTACAATTGTATATACAATTAAAAAAAAATGTTTTTCCAAAATAAGTGTTGTAGTATGACCATCAGGGCAGCAGTGATGTGTGAACTGAATTTGGCAACAATACAGTGATTTACAGTGGAGTTATTGAATATTTTTCATAAGAATCATAATAATAATACATTTATAATTGTATATACAATAAAAAAATATATATTTTTCCCAAAATAAGTGTTGTAGTATAACCAATCAGGACAGCAGTGACGTGTAAACAGAATTTGGCAACAATGCAGTGTATTACAGTGAAGTTATTGAATATTTTTCATAAGAATCATAAAAATTATACATTTATAATTGTATATACAATCATTTTTTTTTTCAAAATAAGTGTTGTAGTATAACCATCAAGACAGCAGTGATGTGTAAACTGAATTTGGCAACAATACAGTGAATTACAGTGAAGTTATTGAATATGTTTCATAATAAAAATCATCAAAATTATACATTTACAATTGTATATACAATTAAAAAAAAATGTTTTTCCAAAATAAGTGTTGTAGTATGACCATCAGGGCAACAGGATGTGTGAACTGAATTTGGCAACAATGCAGTGTCAATTTAATTGGTAATCTGTGAAGTGATTGAATATTTTTCATAAATAATAATCATAAAGAATATGCAAAATATTTTTTTCCAAAATAAGTGTTGTAGTATAACCAACAGGACAGCATTGATGTGTAAACTGAATTTGGCAACAATACAGTGAATTACAGTGAAGTTATTGAATATTTTTCATAATAAAAATCATATAAATTATACATTTACAATTCACCTTTGGCTAAGCCCCGCCCCCCTTAGTTACTGTCGCTATGTCCGTCAAGCTACGCCGCTCTCACGCACACACCATGTTCTCAAGCAGTGAAAAATACATTGCGGAGCAGAGAGGAGACTGACAACAGGCTGACAGACCAGGTTACTTTTCGGTTATTTTTTATATTAAACATATTAAACAAAGTCTCACCTTTCAAATTGGGTCATTTTTTAAAATAAATTTAAACAATAATGTTGGACTGTGGCAACACGGTGGCGGTAACGTTAGTCACCTTCAAAACTACCACAGCGTGTCTGTAACATTAACGTTAGGTGTTTGTATCTTGAATAACAAAGTTAACTAACATCCAGCCGCTACTCAAAACATACAATCCTGACTTACGTTAACGTTACATGATAACTAAACTATCGCTAAGCTTGCTTGCTAGCACCTTGATTCTTCATTAATTAGGGTAGAGAACCGAAATCATAACCTAACAGCATAACACTGTCTAACTAGTATAACTTCACAGTAAGGTTAAAAGCAACATTTACTTTAGAGCACACAAGTGAGCTTGTTGAGGGGGTTAGCTGACTTTGAGGACGTCCACACAGTTTAATCCAAAGACGACACTTGTCAGGATTTGACTTCGGTTTTGGGAAGGAAAAAAAACGGACACCCCCCTCCAACCTCTCTGGGAAACACGTATCTGTGTTACAAATGCCCCAGGCACAACGTTTAACCATATTTTTGATAAAACTACGACGGTAATAGCCTGCCGAGACCAAAAATATGAGACGCCTGTGTTAAATTCAATGGAGCGCTGTGAAAAAGTGTCGGACCTCTGTGGGGGCGCGTTCTTGGCTGTGCTGTGATTGGTCAATCTGCATTCTAGGGTGTGGCTTAGCCAAAGGCGAATTGTATATACAATTAAAAATATATTTTTCCCAAAATAAGTGTTGTAGTATAACCAATCAGGACAGCAGTGACGTGTAAACAGAATTTGGCAACAATGCAGTGTATTACAGTGAAGTTATTGAATATTTTTCATAAGAATCATAAAAATTATACATTCATAATTGTATATACAATAATAAAAAAAAAAATCAAAATAAGTGTTGTAGTATAACCATCAAGACAGCAGTGATGTGTAAACTGAATTTGACAACAATGCAGTGAATTACAGTGAAGTTATTGAATATTTTCCATAAATATAAATCATAAAAATTATGCAAAAAATATTTCCCCCCCAAAATAAGTGTTGTAGTATAACCAACAGGGCAGCAGTGGTGTGTAAACTGAATTTGGTGACACTATAGTGTGTGACATTGAAGTTATTGATTGTTTTCGTAGTAACGCTTTTCGGGGTTTGCACTTTGCAGACGGTCCCTTCGGATCCACTGCGAAAGAAAGCTCGTTTCGGGGAAAATTAGGTTGTAGCAGCTTGTCTAAATTACTACGGTTAAAAAAGAGGTGTCATTTGTGTAGTAAGAACGTTTAGCTGAGGAGTTATTGATCCGGGAAGTTCGAATCTGTGAATTTATTGCCAAATTTACTTAACTAGTCGAGTTTTGATATCTCCTAACGTTGCGTAGTGCAGTGGCATAGACTGCAGTCGATATCCTCTCAATTCATGGGAGAGAATGTCGCTACCGCCACCTGCTGGTGTGGCTAATTAACTGCTCTCACACGTACGCCTTACAAATCTCTTTTTGCAGATCGCAGCGGGACAGAGTGGACAAAAATCCACAAATGTGTAAAAAGGGAGTTGCAAATGTCACGTGACCTGCAAACTGCCCGGAAGCAATCCACAAATGCGTAAAAACAGTTTTGTGTGTAGAAATGGATCCACAAATGCGTAAATCACAATTTGTATGTGAAATAAAAATATATTTGTACAGATTTAATTGTGTGTATTTGCAAATCGTGAGATATTTGTGTATATGTTTATTTACAGATCTCCGCAGTACACATTGGACAAAATTCCACAAATGTGTAAAAAGGAACTTACAAATGTAACATGACCCACAAATTCACAGGAAGTAATCTGCAAATGTGTAAAAACAGTTTTGTGTGTTACACATCACCCTGTATTTTTGTGGATATGATTTTACGTATCACAAATGTAAATATACACATTTGCAGATAGTGAAATATTTGCGCATCATTGTACACATTTGTAGATTGTCTTCTGTGGGTTACAAATATTAAAGTCCAATTAATTCTTCCATACGTTTAACGGCTTGGCTATAGCCCTGCATGATTTAGACCAGCGATTAGTATAGCCAAAATAGTCTTAAAATTGTTTACATGTTTTTTGCCCACGCAGCTTTATGTTTGCTGTCACACATTCATAAAAAAATCTACGATATTATTTGACTGTCTTTCATTTTAAATTAAATAAAAATGCAATTACATTTCTCAACCGCTAGATGGCAAAAGCCCTACTGAGACATGACTACTGGCAACGCGAGACTTGATAGTCGCGATCGCGCGACAAACACATTTCCACCATTTTTGAAACATTTTAAACGAGCCAGAGCATTGCATTCAGATGTCCGTCGAAGAGAACAGGTAAAAGACATTCCTACTTTTGTCTTGTAAGTGTCTGTGTTTTCGTTTTGACATGTGCTCATTTTTTAGCTAAACTATTTGTTATCATGTGTTGTTGCAATCGTGACATTTTAGTGGGTAACAGTGTATCATGGCACGTGTAACCCTATGTTTCCATGTGCCCTTAAACTCGAATTATCTGAATCCAAAGGTGTAAACATGATACATGTGCAACCTATTATAAAGTGTTATGAAAGCCACAAATATATTTTACTCTTTTCTTTAGATCATTATGATATGAAAATAGCATTTCCTCACCTAAGCTCTCATCTTTGACAAAGTCCATCATTGATTTGAACTATAATATTGAATTTGTCTGAACAATGGCTTGTTACATACAGAGAGAGCATAAGCTAATAAAGTAGAATAATATTTGCCATTGTACAAGCACCATAAGATGAAGTTTCATTTAAAATGCCTTCATTCATTCAAGTTTGAAACTTTAAAATTAATTTTATAATACAGCATAAAAATACAAATTATTGGCTATACAGAATTAGCAATTATAAAAAGTATCTGGAAGTATATCAATAATGCAAATAGCTCAGATGTGCATTAAAACCTAAACAGAACACATACACACACACACACACACACACACACAAAAAAAAACAGTACAGGTGAATGTATTAGTCCATGCACACTTGAGGATAAACTGTCAACAATGCTTTTCTTGTGCAAATTATTTTTTTCTTATTTGGCAGATGCCGTGATGACCAACTTCCCAGCAGCAACAGAGTTTTATATTTTATTATCTTAAGTTGTTGATGTTCCATTTTTTTTAAAATCATTTTATATTGTATTTTTATGTTTTGATTTGGTAATTATGTTTTCATCTTTTTGTAAGTTGTTCATATTTTTTTCTAAATAAAACCTTTATATTTAATTTATTTGGATGGATTGTCATTTATGAGAACCTGTTATATTTGAGTGAAAAGAATCCTTTAGCCATCATTTTGTTGTCTATTACATGTAGTTGTTTAATAGCCGTCTAATTGAGTCTATTCTTGGGCTACGTTTAGACGTCTATTAGATTTTCACTGACAGCCCAAATTTAGCCTTGTTTTAGCCTAGACCCATATGCACTGTCTATTAGACGTATATATGTAGTCGTTCAATAGCCGTCTAATTGATGACTAGTCTATTCTTGGGCTATGGTTAGACGTCTTATTCTTGGGCTATAGTTAGACGTCTATTAGATTTTCACTGACAGCCCAAATTTAGCCTTGTTTTAGCCTAGACGTCTGGGCTGTGTTTTGACGACTATTAGACGTCTTTTAGACGCAAAATTGCTTGCTGGGATCTAGAGCTAGCAATAACGCCACTGCTTCATTTGTGTCTTGACCATTGATGAACAGTAGGTATATTTTTCTAATAAATAGGCTATATATGGATAAAATAATCTAGTGCAAAACAGACAATTGATTTCAGATGTTATTGATGACCTTAAGCTTTTCTATCCAACTGCTAACATAATTTAATTCTAATCTATTAAGTTTCTAATATCATTCAAGTTTATGAATGATGATTCTCTAATATCTTAAAGTGGGAATTCCTTAAATTTAAAATGAGAGAATTTTCTATTAATTTTTGATAGGGCTGCAACTAACGATTATTTTGATAATCGATTAATCGGACGATTATTTTTCAGATTAATCGATTAATCGGATAAAAATTCAATTTGATTTTTTGTTTATTATAACTAAATAAAACCGTAAATCAGGGTATTTATGTGTAAAAGTGTACTTTAAAAAGTGCAAAAGCCACACATTGAGTTTTACTAATATCAATATTTGCATTGTTTTTAATGATAATTGCTGATAGCAAGTTGACAACCATGATTAATGTAAAAAAAAAAAAAATATATATATATAATAATAATAATAATAATAATACATTTTATTTGAGGCGCCTTTCTTGGCACTCAAGGACACCGTACAGAAATGCAAGACATTTAAAAGCAGCAAAGCCAAAACAATAGAACATTAAAACAAGATAAAAGCAAAATTTAAATCACATGTGGTAGGCAGTTTTAAACAGATGTGTTTTGAGTTGTGATTTGAAATGAGAGAATGAATCGATGTTTCTCAGGTGAGGTGGTAAAGAGTTCCAGAGGCGGGGGGCAGAGCGGCTGAATGCTCTGCTCCCCATTGTGGTGAGATGAGCAGTGGGGACAGACAGGTGTATGGAGGAAGAGGATCTAAGGGAGCGGGTGGAAGTTGGACCGTGCAGGAGATCAGATAGGTATGAAGGGGCGAGGTTGTGGATGGCCTTGAATGTAAACAGAAGGATTTTGAATTGGACACGGGACAGGACCGGAAGCCAGTGAAGCTGTTGTAGAACAGGAGTGATGTGGTGGATGGAGGGTGTTCGGGTTATGATGCGGGCAGCTGAATTCTGGACCAGTTGAAGTTTATGGAGGTATTTGTGAGGGAGGCCGAAAAGCAGAGAGTTGCAATAGTCCAAACGGGAGGTGACTAGACTGTGAACAAGAATGGCGGCAGTGTGGGGGGTAAGGGAGGGGCGAAGGCGATTGATGTTACGTAGATGGAAATAGGCAGACCGGGTAATGTTATTGATATGGGACTGAAAGGATAAAGTGCCGTCGAGGATGACTCCCAGACTCTTAACCTGGGGGGAAGGTGAGACAGAGGAATTGTCAATAATGAGAGAAAAGCTGTCAGTTTTGGATAAAGTGGATTTACTTCCAATGAGAAGGATCTCAGTTTTATCACTGTTTAATTTGAGGAAATTATTTGTAAACCAGGTTTTTATTTCCGAGATACAGTCAGTGAGTGAGGTGGGGGGGAGAGAGGACGATGGTTTGGTCGAGAGGTAGAGCTGGGTGTCATCGGCATAGCAGTGGAATTGAATATTAAACTTTCGGAAGATATTGCCCAGGGGAAGGAGATAAATGATGAAAAGTAAAGGCCCCAGGACAGAGCCCTGGGGCACACCTGAAGTGACGGGGGAGGGAGAGGATTTAAAAGACTTAAGTTGAATGAACTGAGTACGGCCAGAGAGATAGGATGTGAACCAGTCTAACGGAGTGTGAGTGATGCCAATAGAGGATAACCGGTTGAGGAGAACAGAGTGACAGATGGTATCAAAGGCGGCACTCAGGTCAAGGAGGATGAGAATAGTAAGTAGTCCAGAATCAGCTGCCACGAGGAGGTCATTGGTGATTTTAATAAGTGCTGCTTCAGTGCTATGAAGGGGACGGAAGCCAGACTGGAACTGTTCATACAGGTTATTATCCGAGAGATGAAGATGGAGTTGAGAGGCAACTGTTTTTTCTAGGATTTTGGAAATGAATGGTAAATTGGATATAGGACGGAAGTTATTTAAGTTAGAGGGGTCTGCGCCAATTTTTTTCAAAATTGGGGTAATGGCGGCTGTTTTGAATGATGAAGGAACAGTTCCAGTGGTGAGAGAGGAATGGATGATAGCAGAGATGAGGGGAACCAGGGAGGGAAGGCAGGCTTTAACAAGTTGTGTGGGAATGGGATCAAGTTGACAGGTGGAAGGCTTGGATTTCCTGATTAGTTCTGTAATTTCTGAGGTAGTTGGAAGCTGGAAGGAGGAGAATGGATGTATGAATGGGTGAGAGTCGGCAGAGGTACTGAAGTGAGGAGTAGATCCAAGCTGCTGGTGGATGTTTTTAATTTTTTCAGTGAAAAATGAAATGAGAGAGTTGCAGAAAGATATTGTGTACAGGTGAGGGGGGAGAAAGTCCTTGGGTTGGGTGATATTGTTAAGTAGGGAGAACAATAACTTGGAGTTTCCTTTATTTTCAGTGATTATACTAGAGTAGTAGTGGGTTTTGGTGTTAGAAATAGAGTCCTTGTAACATAAGATGTGGTTATTGTACATTTCTTTGTGAATAGTGAGACCAGTTTTCTTGTAGAGACGTTCAAGTTGCCGACCTTTGGCTTTCATGAGACGAAGGTCGGGGGTGAACCAAGGGGCGGAGACGGAAAAGGAAACAGATCTATTTTTTAATGGAGCAAGGGAATTAAGAATGTTAAGGAGTCCAGTGTTGTAGTGAGAGACCAGAGCATCGGGGGTGGATAGGTTGTGAGTATCAGAAAAACAGAAGGAGTGAATACTTGCAGTGAGAGTGGCAAGATTAATGTTCTTTATATTCCGAAATGAAATAAGACGGGATATTTTAGAAAAGGATAGAGTGAGTTTCAATGTAAATGAGAGGAGAAAATGGTCAGATATGGGGAGTTCAACGGCTGTAAGGTCAGAAGGGGTGACACCAGAACAACAGATTAAATCCAGAGTATGTCCTTTGTTGTGTGTTGGGAAAGTAGTAAATTGTTGGCATCCAAAACTTTCTAAGCAGGACGTGAAGTCTTTAGTAAGAGGCAGATTGACATTGTCCATGTGGATATTAAAATCGCCCAGCAGTAATATATTTGGTGAGAGGGAAGATAAGTGAGTGAGAAAAGCAGTAAAATCATTTAAAAATTCACTCTTTAGTTTAGGAGGGCGGTAAACAGTTGCAATTATGGTTGGGGTGGGACCAGATAACTTGCAGACAGCAGATTCGAATGTGCTGTAGACAGGTACAGACACCGGCGAGATTTTCCACTTCTCGCGATACATTATCGCGATACCCCCCCCTCGGCCGGAGCCGCGGGGGTTACAGATGTAAACAAACCCACTAGGAGTGGATTCATTGAGTTGGGAAAAGTCGTTGGGCTGTTGCCATGTCTCGGTTAAACAGAGAAAGTCTAGCTTACGATCAGAGATGAGGTCCTGGATGAGATGTCCCTTGCCTGTCAATGAGCGGATGTTGAGCAGAGCGAAGTTGAGTGCGGTGTTGTCACAGCTGGTGGTGGTGCTAGCCGACCGAGCTAGGCGGGCTAACACACTGTGGTCGACAGCCCGGTTGTTTATGCGTGGTGGGCGACGAGAGCTGGACCATATAGTCTTTATAACTGTAGAGCTGTTGTGTTGAAAATTCCGGCGGGACCCTCGGTGGATGTATCTCGGACGAGGCTGGAACGCGATGTCCGGATGAAGATGGAGAGCCTCAGGCGCAGGTCCAGGCAGGTGAGGGCGCAGCCGGAGCAGGTCAGCGGCCGAAAACTGAAGTAAACCCGTCACTAGCAGGTGAGCAGGCAGTAGAAAGAGCCAAACACAGACAAACAAGATGTATGTCCTAGCGGCCCACATTATAGACACAAGATGTGGCTCAGACCAGAACGGTGGGTTAACTGTGAAGGCTCAGACAACAGTAGTGCAGTGAAATCCAAAAAAGTTATGAAGCCATAAGATGAGTCCGACAGTTAAAAGATACGAGTTTTACCGGCGAGCAGCGGCAGCAGGTTGCGCCAGCGTTCACTCGCCAAAAGCTCCGAAGTGAGGTATATATATATATATATATATATATATCCAACATATTATGTTTTAACACAATTTTTTCTTAAAACAAATTTACACAGACATGTTGTTTAGATGTGAATATCTGAACTAAAAACAAACTAAAAGCATCTAAAATATATAATTCATTTAATTTGTATTTAAAATTAATTGAATTATAAGGATAAATTGATAAAATAAATATAGAAAGATTAAAAACAATTGTGTGAACGTAGAGCCGCAGTAGATCGCGTTTGAAAAACAATTAAAACTTAATAGTAGACAAATACTGTAAAGAGAGCGGAATGGAGGTACGCAGCAAGCTAACAGGCTTGAGTAAAAGGACAGGAAAAATGATGCATTAGTGCACAAGCATTCGCTGAAAACCACTGAGTACAGTGACTAAAAAACAATATTTTACTGCTGCTGTTATTAACTGCCTTTATATTTAGTGCTTCACTTTGTAAACACCGTTTTAATTGAACCTATTTCTGCGGTAGCGCTATTTTAATCCATCAATTACGTTGCGAGTGAACTGATTGCCCAACCTGATGCTCGAGACAAAATACAGACATCCAAAGTCTCCCGGAAGTTCCGGCAGTCACCCGAATATTGATAGCGGCTCCCTGATGTCCGCAAATTAGTTCAAACTCCCGGAATCTAGAGCGCGCAAGTAAGAGCGCGCATGCGAGACAGAAGAGACTGTGCTCCAAACCGTGTAGAGCGCGCGCGTGGCAGAGCGGCGGAGGGAGAGAGACCTTGCGTGTGTGTGCGTACCAGTAAACGCTCCCCGTGACGTAAGCAGACCAACTAATCGATAATGACATTCGTTGACAACGATTTTCATAATCGATTATAATCGATTTTATCGATTAGTTGTTGCAGCCCTAATTTTTGAAAGTCACTCAATAGAAACAACAAATTAACAGAAATTATTAAGGAAATAAAATAATATTATAACTCGCATCACTTACCGATACAGATAAACAGAAGTTACAAACTCTACTAACTAAACTGGATGATATCTATCTTCAAAAAAGCGCCGCTTATTTCTGTCATCTAGAAAAAAGAAGGCAGGAGAGACTTTCAATTAATGCATTATTGATGAATGGTAATGTAGTTACAGACCGAACTTTGATTGCGAAGGAAGCTGTCTCTTTCTATTAAAAATAATATTCCTCAAACTTTTCCTCGGATGACGCAGAATCCTCTTTCAGCGATATTAAAGATCTGATTCCCTGTACAGATGATGAGCATGTACTGTATACTACCTCTGATGAGTTGGATAAAGATGTAAAGCTTGTCTGTAAATAAATCTCCGGGTAGCGATGGTTTTACAGCCAATTTCTATAAACACTTCTAGGGTTTATTAAAAGATTAATTTCTCTCTCATGTTAAAAGAAGCGACAGATAACATGACATTCCCCCTTATAATGAAACGCGGTGTAATAACTTTAATCCCTAAACCTGATAAGGACTTCAAAAGATCATTTTAGGCCCATTACTCTATTAAACACAGATTACAAAATTGTAACCATTGTCTATGCTAGCAGATTGAAAAAAATCCTATATAAAATAAGCGACTCTATCCATTTAATTTGTTTAGTAGGCTACTGGATATTTTAGATTATAGACATCTTATTGATGATGAAGGTTTTATTTTTGGCATTTGATTCAATTGAACACCCATTTATTTTGAATTGTTTAAGATTATTTGGTTTTGGAGATAAATTTAGAAATATTATAAAATCTCTTTATGAAAGAAGCAAGGTGGAGGTGTCTGTTTGTACGTGAATGATCGGTGGTGTCTTACCCAACATGTTACGGTAAAAGAGAGAGTCTCATTACAGATTTGCGCAAAACTTTTGTTTTTTTTTCTAAATGTCGACAAAAAAACTATTGCGAAATGACGGCGTTTCCATTAACCGATCAACGTCAATTAACGTTAACATTAACGTCAATTTCGCAAAAACTCCCATTTATCGCAAAAAAGTTTTACGCTGGCATGAGGAGGTTTTTCAGGCAGTTCGAAAAATAAATATTTCGCAAAACTGCAATGGAAACAGTTTTTGCGCATTTACAGTCACCTGACGTAGAAGATGCAGTGTGTTTGGACAGAATACCAGATAATAGGACAATAAATAAGCTGACCAAGAGACCGGTTATTGGTCTTCTTAGCCCAGACTTTGAGGTTACTGTGGAGAAGAGGATAAGGTCTAAATAAAAATTGTCTTGCTTTTTGAAGGTCATCCACTAGCCTACACTATTTTTTGAAGGACTCTTTAGTGAGCGATTGGTAATGCGTCTGTGCTCTAGTGTGAATGAGAAGCTCTTTTGTTCCTGCAGCGGTCAGATATTTCAACCAACACTGTTAATTGTTAAATATTATTTTTACAGGTTTTTTTTTTTTTTTGCATTCTGTAGCTAATTTTGATTTGTGGTTTTAAAAACTTTTGGTTTTAATAGTATATTAATGCAGAATTATTTATCTGTCTGTTAGTTGTGTATTGTGTTTGATGGCTGTATGGTCTAATGCCTGGCTCACACTACAGGAGTTTTAAAATCCTAACCGATTTTGAAATCTGGTTGCAGCACACACTTAAGATATTAGTCTTATTTTAAACAACCCTATACATTCAGTAAATATCTCACCAAAGGTTAATTGGAGGTTATGACGATTTTTAAGAACCGTTCTTTTCAGGACTTTAAATTCTCAAGGGTTTTTGAAAATGTTAAATTAATAAAGTTAAATGATGATTTTTTTTTATGATACATTCTTAATTTCCTCAAGTGCATGTACTAATTCTCTCAAGTGCTTTCCGAACAACAAATGTGGTTTCTTAAGAAATTCACAATTATAACATTTTAAATAAAGTCCCCATTTGACTCATTTATATTGTTACGGAATTTAAATTTCTGCAAAAAGTCACATCAACTTTAGAGAACTTGTGCACATCTCTATTAATAATAATGTATAATATATGCATACTATTTTAATTGACCCAATAAGTTCATTTAACATCTCACCTTTGGGTATTAAAGTGAAAGACATTCTTTTCAGGAATTCAAATTCTTACGTTTTATCTTTTATCTTGGTCTTTTTAAGTTAAGAATACAAAATATTCTTAACTAAAGTTAGAAAGTAAGAAAATAGAAGTTTATATTAAGTTCTAAGAAATTGTGTGCAAGTGCAAATTCTAAATTTTTCCAAAAAAAAATTGATAACAAAATTAAGTTGTCAATTATTAAACTTAAAATGAGGTCTCCATTTCTAATTGTTATTGAAATTAAATTTCTGCATAAAGTCATATCACACAATCATTGTTTACATTATTGTTCATTGGTGTCACTTCAAAGAACTCGTGCATGTCCCTAGTATTGGGAAAATGTAATATGCTTAATATTTTAAACGACCCAATAAATTCTTTAAATATGACTAATTGGAGGTTATGATGATTTCAGAACAACTTCTTTTTTCAGGAATTCAAATGTGTTCTGAAATCATCATAACCTCCAATTAGTCATATTTAAAGAATATGAATGTGTTTCTTGTACTGAACCTGTCAAAATTATATTAAAATAAGAGTTTTAAAGGAGTTTGGTGTTGTGGTGTGTTTGTTAAACTCCTGAACTGATGCCGTTTTGTATGTTGTTGAAAATATAGTTTACTGTAGCTGTGTTTCCATCCGCCTATTTTTATGCACATTTTGTTATAAAACCGCTGGATGGAAACGCCAAATGCGCAATAATTCTATAAAAACGTATAAGCTCAATTGAGTTCCGTAAATTTAGCCGATAAGAAAACATGCACATAAACTACATTAAAAAGCAGATTTCACTGAATAAATCCCTCGATGCGCATCAAAAAAGTTACATGTTGTTATGTGACATCTGATGTGGTGCTCAGTCTGATACATACATTTACAGTGTGGAATGACAGAAAGGCTGCTTTGAAAGCTCAGGTTGGCTTGTGTGTTGTTGTCACTATGTTGTGTGGTTGTAGATGTGTATATTGGAGAAGTTTCTGTCACAGTGTCTGGTTTGTGTTTCCCTGGGTATCCACCAGAGGTCCTCTTCCACCACGGTGTCCTTCACTCAGACTACATTTCCCATCATCCTGTTTGTCACTCATTGATTATTGCACACAGCTGTTTCCCATCACCTTGTTAGTATGTGTGTATATATACCCTGTTTGTTTCTGTGATTGTCGTTGAGTCCTTGTTAAATGTCACTTGCACTTTGGAGTTCTGATCATGTTTTGTTTCTTGTTTTTGGACTGCTTTGTATGATTTTGACCCTTGCCTGGCTGACTACGATTTTGGATTACCCCAATAAATACTGCACTTGGATCCAACCTTTTGTGTGTGCGTCGTGACAGTTTCTCACTGAGCTCTTTATAATGTGAAAGCATCCTCTGTTCCCTTTCGAGGGAACTCGCGATGCGTCAATGACGCTTTGGGAACACCTTCGTGTGATTACCTCTGAAGCACGTATGTCAACTAGTCCAATGGAATGAATGAACGCCACGGGCGGGTGACGTCATGACCAGGAAAGGATATAAGCACATCCGGTGCGTTACTCGCGTTAGCTTTTGTGCCTCAGCAAAGCGCTCTGTGTCAAAACTGTCTGTGAATATTTATTGTTGTCTGTCTGATATATACATATATATATACACACTATGGAAACAATTGCACAAACTCTGTGTTCTCCCTGCTCACGTTATTTAACGAGTAGGGACACACACGAGCTTTGTGTGATGTGTTTGGGAGTAGAGCATGCTGTATCAGCCTTGGCTTATTGCCAACCTTGTGAGAAGCTTTCGCTTCGCATGCTTCGCTCCCGCCTGTCACTTTTCGAGGGACGTGGCCAGTCTCGCGATTCTCAGGGTGCAGGACCGAGAATGCATTCCTGTGGATCGCAAATAGGATCTCTTTACGGGGTTGGAGACGGGTCCACGGATCTTATCTCCTCCCTTTCCACGAGGATCCATTGCTCTCTGTCCGGTCTCGGAAGCCCGCGCTGCGGTCTCTTCCGCCTGGGGAGAGAGATCAATGCTTCAGTGCTCTACCTCCGAGGAGGTAGATGTGCTGGGCATTGAAAGTAACAAAGCACAATCATGGGGGAAGTGAATTTGCCATATCTTTCCCCAGCGTATGATAAATATATATACACATATATAATAGTTTATATATTATATATAAAATAAATATATATATATGTATAAAAAATAAAATAAAAATAAAGCTGGTGGAGGTGCTTACCAAGGCTGTAGATAAATTAAATATTTAATGGCCAGCAGAAATAAGGGGGAGCTCGTCCTAAAAATAAAGAACGAGTTTCCTTCCCTCAATTTTTTCACCTCCATCACGGGGCCTTCCATTTTTTCCCGATCTGCACAGCGAGCTGTCTAGATTATGGAAAAAGCCTTACTCATCTTGTCTTTTAGCCCCCAAGTTCATGTATATTCAGATATTAGGGGGTTAAGAGAGTATGGCTATGGGGCAATACCCCGGGTAGAACAGATGCTATCTGTCTCCCGGTTTAGTATTGTCCCTGAAGGCGTCGGCTTCTCTCACAAAACCATTAAAAAAAAAAAAAAAATTTAATCTAGTGGGAAAAGCATTTACGGCAGTGGGTCTAGCAGGAGGCTGCTTGCACACTATAGCAGTGCTACAAGCATATCAGGATGACCTGCTGGGGTATTTGGACAGAAGTGAGGGAGTTTGGCCCGATGGGGTTTGAGAACTTCGTCGGGCCACAGATTTATCTCTCAGGGATACTAAGGAGACCGCCTGAACATTTGGGCGGTCTATGGAGCCCTTTTGGTCACTGTGAGACACCTCTGGCTCAATTTGATGGAAATCATGGAGAAAGATATAAGAGAATCTCTCCCTCGCTATGTCCAACCCCCTGGGGCTGCTGGGCGTGAGCAGCTCCAGCCGTCTTGTTTCTGATACGCAACACAGCAGCCAAAGCCTTCAAAGCAGAAGCCGGATCCAAAGACCGTTCTTCACGCTGAGAAGGCTTCGGCTCAAAAGAAAAGGTCTTGGCGCCACCGGCGTCAGACCGGTGAGGGCAGCCCCAACCGGTGTGGAACGGTGTACACCTCATTATACAGTGCCCTTTCCATCTCGGTGCCCTCAGGGGACCGTTCTGCCAATCCCGCCACCCTTGGTGCTTCGGGGCGCAGCGGTCTCCAGCGAGCTTCTGGCACAGCGCCAACTCGACATTGCGTCGGACTCGCGCCCTCTGAGGGGGGTTCGAAAACAGTCAGTTCGGGTGGTTCCTGCCAGTATGCTTCAGGCCCCCTAAACTGGCTGTCTAAATTACACCAGAGGCCAGCCTCGAGGGGCTGGTTCCCTTGGTAGATTTTCTGGCAGCGCGGAAGCTACTGCCGAATATATCTCTATGGGTCCTGCAGTTAGTAGTAAGAGGCAGATTTGGTTCTCGTCCTCCAGGTTACAACGGGGTGTTGCTCAAGTTAGTGCATCCCGAGCAGGCTCTGGTAATGGAGCAAGAGGTAAAGGCCCTATTAGCAAAGAAAGCTATTGAGCAGGTGTACTCACCCGACATTGCGTCGATCTTTACAGTCGTTATCTCATTGTTCCAAAAAAGGACGGAGAACTGCGTCACATACTAGATCTTCGTCTGTTGAAGTGTTCGGTGCTGGAACTCAAGTCCAAGATGCTGACACTCAAACAGATCGTGACTCAAATCAGATCCGAGGACTGGTTTGTCACGATAGATCTGAAAGACGCATACTTCCATATCTCCATCCTCCCTCAGCACAGGAGGTTCCTGAGGGTTTCTTTCAGGGGCAAAGAACACCAGTATCAGGCACTTCCTTTAGGTCTAGATCTATCACCCCGCACATTCACGAAGCGCGTAGATGCAGCTCTGGCCCCGCCAGGCTGTAGTGCATACGCATTCTGAATTCCATAGACGACTGGCTGATTCTAGCGGAATCAGATCAGTTAGCGGTTCGGCATCGAGATGTCGTCCTCGCTTATATGCGAAGGTTTGGTCTGGGATTCAGTCACGATGCTAGCCGTTCTGTCGCCCGCTCGTGTAGCTGCTATCCTTACTGCCACAAAAGAGCTAAAGCTAGGCCAGTCACACACTGTGAAACAGTTCGAGAGACTGTTAGGCCTCAGGGCAGCAGCGTCCATTGTGATACCCTTTGGCCTGCAGTACGTGAGACCTTTGCAGTGGTGGCTCAGGACCCCTTGGTTATATGGAGGAAACACTGGTTCTTGTCCCAGGTTCCGGTGTTGGGAGCTCTTTGCCATCGAGTTGCTATCTTGACAGATGCTTCCCTCACCAGCTGGGGAGCGGTATTGGAAGGCCGCTCAGCTCAGGGCTTGTGGAGGAGTCGTCATCTCTCTTGGCACATGAATTGCCTAGAGATGATGGTCGTCGTCAATGCGTTGAGACATCTCCCAGACCTGAGGGGCCATCATGTGTTGCTCTGGAACAGTGACTGTTAGGCCTCAGGGCAGCAGCGTCCAATGTGATTCCCTTTGACCTGCTGTACGTGAGACCTTTACAGTGGTGGCTCAGGACCAGAGGGTTCTCCCCGAGGGGAAACCCACTCCATACGATCAAGATCACACGGCAGTATCCCCACGCCTTGGTTATATGGAGGAAACTCAGGTTGGTGGCCTCTTATTTTGGTCCCTCAAGAAAATACGCTATCTGAGGGCAGTGTATATTCCAGGGGGCCAGAATATTGGAGCAGACACCCTGTCGAGGCAGGGGCTGAGGCCAGGGGACTCCACCCTGAGGCGGTGGAGCAAATATGGGAGTTTTACGGCCAGGCAGAAGTGGATCTGTTCACGTCTCAGCATACGACGCACTGTCCACTCTGGTTCCCCCTCGGGGCTGGATGCTATGGTGCAGACGTGGCCGAGGCTACGTCTGTACGCATTTCCCCCTGTTGCTCTGCTCCCAGGAGTTCTGGAGTGAATCCGCCAGGATGATATAAGCCTATTGCTAGTAGCACCACCCTGGCCAAGCCGAATTTGGTTTGCGGACCTAATTCCTCTCCTCGACGGCCCTCCCTTGGAGATCCCGATCAGGAGAGACCTTCCGTCTTAGGCAGGGGATGCAATATTTTACCCCCGGCAGGGTATTTGGAAACTGTGGGTTTGGCCTCTGAGGGGGCCCAACTCATAGAGAGTGGTCTCTCAACCGAGGTTGTTGAGACCATTCTAAGCTCCAGAGCTCCCGCTACGAGGAAACTATATTCACTATTTCGAGAGTTTTTCACTTCTTGGTGTTACCAGTGTCAGTGGAATCCGGTTAACTGTTCAGTAAACACAGTATTTGAGTTTCTGCAAGAACGCTTTGCATCAGGTCTATGTCCTTCCACACTTAAGGTATACGTGGCGGCCATTGCGGCTTTCCACGCCCTGGTGGGTGGTACATTTTTGGGTCGAGACCCCCTGATCACTCGTTTCCTTCATGGCACTTTGAGGCTGAGGCCTTCAACTTGCACTAGGGTGCCGGCTTGGGACCTTGCAATAGTTCTAGAAGGCCTATCTGGGGCTCCCTTTGAGCCCTTAGATTTGGTTTCAGAGAAGTTCTTTCTTTTATGACTATTTTCTGCTAGCTATTTTGTCCCTCTAAGAGTCGAGACCTTCAGGCCCTTTCGGTCCCCACCTGCCTTGAGTGCACCGGGGATGGCCAAGGCAATCTTACCCCAAACATGGATATGTTCCTAAGGTGCCTACTATTATTCCGAGGCCTATTGTGCTGCACGTTTCTGTCCTCCCCCGTTTATCGGACCAGGAAAAGCTGAACCTTTTGTGCCCAGTGCGAGCACTGGACACTTATGTTCATCGGACTTCTCTGTCGAGAAAATCCAACCTATTGAGCAAATAAATAGTCGAGACTATTCTTCTTGCTTGTGAGTCCTCTGGCCATCCATTTGGTGGTCAGGGCTCATTCCACTAGGAGTATGGCTTCTAAGCTTTATTATCTGGAGTTCTCTCCAAGACGTTTGTGATGCGGCAGGCTGGTCCTCACCGCTCACATTCGTGAGGTTTTGCAGCTTGGACCTGGATGCTGCCCCAGGTTCCCAGGTGCTTCTTACTTAGTTTGCCGACAGTTTTATCATTTGTAAGTACGGCGGATTGGGTTTTCTCGTTCCCAAAGCACCATCGACGCATCGCGAGTTCCCTCGAAAGGGAACGTCTCAAGTTACGACTGTAACCCTAATTCCCTGAGAAGGGAACGAGACAATGCGTCGCCCTGCCATACTTCCTGCATCCCTGCAATCGTCTTTGCTTCGGCTCTAGAAGCTAACCCGAGTAACGCACCGGATGTGCTTATATCCTTTCCTGGTCATGACGTCACCCGCCCGTGGCGTTCATTCATTCCATTGGACTAGTTGACATACGTGCTTCAGAGGTAATCACACAACGGCGTTCCCAAAGCGTCATTGACGCATCGTCTCGTTCCCTTCTCAGGGAACTAGAGTTACAGTCGTAACCTGAGATGTTTCTCTGCCACTTCTATATGCTGAATTTAGTCTCAAATCGATTAATAAATACATGCACAATTATCCATGAACTTGATAAATGTTGCTGATAGGTTTTACTATCCACAACCAAATGCCTTT
This sequence comes from Gila robusta, assembly GCA_030770095.1. NCBI lineage: Eukaryota > Metazoa > Chordata > Actinopteri > Cypriniformes > Leuciscidae > Gila > Gila robusta. The sequence continues at coordinate 22,846 of JAVALU010001455.1, read as the reverse complement.
CAACTTGTGTGTGTGCAAAATTTTGAATTTAATGAACGTGCAGTAATTTGTACAAATAGACAATTCTGTGAATACAAATGTTTTATTTTGTATTAGTGTGTCATAATTTGAGCATGCAACACAGATGTGCATGTGTGGATCAGGTGACGCGTTCATTCATTGACGTCTTTTCTGAGTCAATCTCATTTAATTCATTTGGATTTTGAGACTTTCTTTTCGCAGTTTTCAAGCATTTCACAATCCACACACACACAACTACAAATGAATAGTTGATTAACATAGTTTGTTAGTTAACTGCTTGTAAAAAATAAAAAGTAATCAGACTCAAAATAAAAGTAAATAAACACTGTTAGCATGCTAAAAATAAATTTAATGGTGATTCTCGAAATAATTTTGAAAGTAAAAATTTTTTTATCTCTTTTTTTTTACATTCTGTTATGAACACACACATTGCAACATGTCATTTATTTATTCAGAAGTTGCACAGATTTCAGCATTGCGTCCCATCTGGCACGGGTGTGCAGGGATACACAAGTGTTTCAAGGTCTGCCATTTCCTGATGATCGTAGATGCCGGTAATCGAGGTTGTGTGTTCTTCACCGTTCTTGTATTGTCGGGTGAGTTGCCCAGAGAACGGGACTCGAGCAAAAAAGGTTTTGCTTTTAATCTCAATGACGCAAGAATGGTTGGGTGGAATCTTTATCTCCATGCACACTGAGTGCAGGACCTTATCAAGATCAGATGTCGTTTCAAAATTTAAGCGACTCTGGTCATATTTCAAACTCAGTTTTCCACCTACTTTAACTAATTCTAAAATCTTACCCGAGACTGATGCCTCTATCGGTCCTCCAACCGTGCGGCCCTTTAGGAAAGCTCTTGATTTGTCGCTGCCGTGATCCAGCTTCACCACATGTTCGACTGACTTACAGTTCATGTTTTTAGCACTGAAATGCTTTAGCACTTCTTCCCTCTCTGACTTTTCCTCTTCTTTGATTACATACTCATCAATTTTTAATTGCTGACCTATTATGTCATTGTTTATGGAGAGAACTTCAGTTTGCATGTTTTTTTTCTGTTTTAAAAATGTTTTAGTCACAGGATGGATACCATTGTTATCTTTAGCAATGTAGTCATTTTTACAAAACTTTACTGGGTAAAATGGAATCTGGCCACTCTCTATTTCTGCCCATGATTTCCACTCTAAAATTTCAAAGTCGTCTTTATTCACTAGAAATGCAGGACTCGGCACATCAGCTTTCCACGATATTTCTGAACTATTAATTATCTCTAACACCTTATCACATTTCTTAGATCCAAGAATGTAATAATCATTGTTGTTGTCATCAGAAACTAGAACTGCATCTTTAGGTGGATCTTCTGATTCAACAAGGTCCAAGTAACGCTTCATCTCCAGAGCGTCCTCCTGTTTCTCAGCTGGAGCACTGGCGGTAGCTCCACGAAGATGAAGGTGATGAGGGTTAGAAGAGTCTGCAAGACAAATCCAAAAGAAATGAACAAACCAAAGACTGATAACTTATACTTATTTAAAATTATTGTAAATAACATATCTTCACATATGGATTATAGTTTAGTTTAGAAGTTCTGCAGAATGTTGAAGCACAAGAACTGAAGATGAACACACCAGTGATGTTGGAGAGATCCTCTGAGTTCCCCCCCGCACACAGTGTGAAGATGTGTAGCAGAGCGAAGATGAAGAGCACGCTGAAACCCATCATCAGCTTCAGTCTCAGTGTCTGTGGAATATCAGCAACAGTCACGAGAAGAGGAGACTGGTGTACATTAACATTGCTATTAATTCTTTCCTTTTTCTTTTTTTTTTTTTAAATGTTACCAGCCGCCGCCAGCATTTTTGATTTTAAGTTTCACGGCCCCCAGAATATTTTGTTCTATGAATATCTGAACATGCAATATATCAAAAGAAAGAGAGCCTTGATCGATCTCTGGGGGCCCCAAAAGTGTGTGGGCCCTTAGAACAATCCTTCAATAATAATAATTATTATTATTATAAATAATGTAATAGATAACTATACACTTATACACTATTGGCACTTACAATTATAATACAAAAAATATTATATAATTTTTTTTTTGTCGAAAGCATTTGTCGGAGATGAAGTGTTCAGCGGAGTTTCCTCTACAGCGCATGCGCAGCCGCGAGTCTCACACTACAGGAGCCGCGGGAACGGTAAGCTAATATGGAGAAGTCACATTGATCCTACCATGCTACTGTAAAAGTTGCGGCAGCGTGCGAGTTATGCTTATCTAAAATAAAAGTATAACTCGATTTCAGCCGCATTCTGAGTCTGACAATGTCATTCGTTTTTATCCAAGGCGAGTGTTATTATCTTGGGGAAACACATCTAGTGAATGAAATCTTATTCCATGTCCAACTCTAAATTGTAAGGAATTTATATCTTTGATTTCATAGTAACACTTTATAATAAGATTAATTTGTTTATTATTCATGTATTAACTAACATAAACCATGAGAAACACATTTGTTATTGTATTTGTTAATCTTAGTTAATAATAATACAACTGTTAATTGTTTGTTCATGTTATGTCACAGTCAGTGCATTAACTAATGTTAACAAATGCAACTTTTGATTTTAATAATGTTTTAGTAAATGCTGAAATTAATATTAACTAAGATTAATAAATGTTGTAAAAGTGCAGTTTATTATTAGTTCATGTTAACAAATGTAACTAATGAAGCCTTATTGTAAAGTGTTACTGATTTCATGATAGCTAACACTATATGCATATAATACATACATAACATTTATAACATCAACAAAACTAAACAATTCCTCATAATTACCTTCTTGAATCTCACTGTTTTGTTTGGTAAAGTAAATCATATTTAGTAATATTATAATTGTAAAATCTTTTCATAGAATGCCAAGGAAGTAAAGAATAAAAATAAAACACAAGGAACTCTTCTTGTTTGGTGTTTCCGCCCCTGAGGAGGTCTGTGTGCGCCACTGGTTCTGTGAGGATTAATGCTAAAGCTCTGTATGTCAGTAATTATGGAGCAAGAACCCCATAAGGAACCATACCTCCAAAGATAAATTGTGATAAAAAGATGAAAACCCAAGTAACTTGCCAAAGTGGTCTCGTCTGAACTCTTAAAATGCCGTCAGGGCTTAAGGGTTTAATTATCTAATTATGAAACGTTAACTAGTTAGAAATACAGATAAGAACTTGAAGCAAGATAAAGAGATAAAGTAGACAGGAGAATATAAACGAGTAGTCAAAAAAAAAAAAGTTCAAATCAGCTAAGGGTGGATATAAAGAATATACTGTGATGTTTACATTTAGGAAAATCCAGCTGAAATCCTAAAGATTCTTGAAGTTCATCTAAAAAAACCCTGACAGTGTCGGCAGAGCAGATATATCAGGGCAAACTTCAGTACTTTCACTGAGATCATGAAACAAACAATCACAAACTGAGGTTTTGTTGCTTTTCTTTCACTTTTAAAACTGTTAGACATTGAATGTTATTAATGGAGAATAAATCTATGAAAATGTACTCACGTGTCTACTGTTTCAGTGAAGTAATCTGTCTTTAAATGTCAGCAGTTTGAGAACACGAACCTTCACTTGATTTGACTTTATGAATTACAGCAACCACTCCTTAACAACTTACAAGCTCAAATTTGTGTCTCAATGTCCTCAAACTTTGTTGGGATGTTTTATAGAGCTAGATCTGCCACAGGAACCGAAACTATTCAGGGGTGTGTGTTTCCCGAAAGCATCGTTAGCCAAATATGGTCGCAAGTTCAGGCGTTATCATCAGTTTAACGAGTCTGCAAAATCCCCAAAATAGAGAGAATGGAGATGAAGTGTTCGGATGGAGAGAAACTGCACAGATGCACTGATCTTCAATGGAACCATTTATTTTCAAGTATTACAGCTGTATGTTAATGGCATCTTTTTATGAAGGCCAGTATCACTGATATTAAAGGACGCAAAATGAACCTTTGGTCTAATTACACATTGGTACATAGTCAACCGTTCTCTGAGATTTGTCAAGTCGAGTCAAGTCATCCTCATTTATACAGCGCTTTTAACAATGTAGATTGTTTCAAAGCAGCTTTACAGAGATAAACATATAATTTAAGGTAACAGATTGGTTTAGTTTTATAGTGGTTCTTGAAAAATGTTTTTTCCAGCTAAAGTTAGTTTTGATTGATTCAAAACTAACTTGTTTTCATGATTATCGAATGTAAAGAGTTTTATCTCTAAAAACTGTTTATCTTATAACGCTAGTATATAGGGCATAGAGTAATGAAAATAAAAATCACTAGTTAATACCACTAGCCCAACACTAACACGCTAGCATAATGAGGGTCCCTACCTGCAAACTGAAGCATTGAGAACTTTGTAAGTGTACAGAAAGTTTAATAAGAAGATATTTTATAAAGACAGTCCACTTCACGTATACAAGCAGGAGCCATCTTTGGAAAACAGTCTCGACCAGTCGAATCATGAACGCCGAGCCAAGTGCGCTGAACTGTCTTGGAATCACAGAGGAAGTCTGTGAAAACTTTCCGGATTGTAGCGTTTCATTTTCTTATCGCAGCCGGGAAAAGCACAAACACGAACCATTTTCTTCTCGTCAATATCTACACGTAGCCTACTGTTCGCTCACCTTATCACAACTTCTGGCTCGTTCACATCTCACCAGCGCACTTGGCTCGGCGTTCATGATTCGACTGGTCGAGACTGTTTTCCAAAGATGGCTCCTGCCTGTATAAGCGAAGTGAACTGTAGAGAGAGAGACGAGACTCTTCACACAGAAACTGACCTGAGAGAAAGAGAGAGAGAGAGAGAGAGAGAGAGAGAGAGAGAGAGAGAGAGAGAGAGAGAGATTCATTTCAGTGATAAAGTCTGTGGTTTGTAAGAAATGAGAATGGCACAATCATATGTCTATTTTCAATTTATGTTTTTATTTATTTTGAACATGACTCGGATCTAATACAATTCATCCCTCCATGGCCATGATCCTTGTTGCAAGTGACCATCACCAACTGCACATAATGCTTTACCACAGTCCAGCTCTCTACACACCACTCCAGCATCAGACAAATCCCAGTCATCTCCACACACTGTTCCCCACTGACCTCTATGAAGAACCTCCACTCTACCAGCAATTCTTTGCAGTTCACTGGTTCTGCAATATGACATTATTTTTTCTATTTTTCCTCAATTAATATGAGGTAATTAAAAATGCATGTATAATAATTATGCAAAAAAATAGTTAATATGAAAGCACAGGATTAAAGGATAAAATAAAATGGTGCTAGCAGCATCTTGAATTTTATTTTTATGTGAACAACTTTACAATTTAATAATTAACTCAAAAAAAGATATAAGTACAGAGGAAATATAATAAGCAACAGTGAACAAGAAAAAACTAAACCTAGTAAAGCTTTAGACCCAGCAAATAAGTAAGTAAATTAATAAATAAAACCAGTAAGAATCTGAAAGGAGGAAGGAATCAAGTTAAACACTGAACTCTACTGACATTAAATATTTTGACAGAAACTGTTTGGCCCTTTAACTGAACCGGAATCCTCCTCTACCTTACAGAGACTGACGGTCAGAAACTCCTTCTGCAGGACATTAAGTGAACATGCTTTTCTGATCATTTCTCACAGCTGCTGTTTCTTAACGTATTTCCCAAAGTAAATTCCAACAACTTTTAGCAAAATATAAAAGTTCACCAGCAGTGGTTCTGCATTTAAGGGGAGTTATATTTTTATAAGTTTAAGGTGCTGTGAAATGTTAAAAACTGTTGTGGTCTAGGCTTAAGGGTAAAGAATTTTTTCCTCAAATTTCTAAGGCTATATGATAGACAATTCATGAAATAGCAAAAAGGAAAAAAGCATGGTCTGCAAAAACTAAAGAAATCTAATATTTTGAAAGCTGAATTCAACATAAAATATTGCTGGACTGCAGCTAAAACATACAGTATATAGGATTTTAAACACCTAAACTCTGCAGATCACTTAAAAACTGAAAATTGATTTTTTTTGCAGGGGGTGTGGTTTGAGTTATAAAGCCCCTCCCTGTTTTCCTGGCTCCTCCTCCACATCATCATAGTCTGTTATTAAAAAAACAAGAGCAAATTAATGTAATCATCATGATTTAAAAAGTATTATAATGAAAACAATATTTTCAGTCCATTTAAATTATATTGAGACAACAGAACAAGAGAAATTTATAATATAAAGCTATTATAAGGACTACACCAAAATTATTCAGTAAAAAAAGTGTCAATAACGTACCAAATATGTCACTCATATATTCCCCGATATTCTTCACATCATCATACTCCTCCTGAACACCCTCTGATATAAATGTGTCTACTGTTAATTACATGCAAAAAGTCTTCATATACTTTACATGCTATAATTTGACAAAAAATAAAAAAAACCTGTTCTAATGGATAAGTGTATAATTTGAAACCCACACCTGCTTTATCATTGGAGAACTGTCGTACGATGACGACATCATCATAGTTTTCTGCTAAACAAAATAATGAAAAATTATACATTATGTATTGTGTTAAAACCTATCAAAATAATTAAAAGAAATAAACCTGTATTTTGATTTCTCCGTTCAGCATTGATTACATCATCATAATTCTCTGATGTGATTTGTTGCTTTTCTAAATAATTTAATAGAAAATAGAGAATAAACAGAAACTAATTCACAGGCCAAATAGGTAATTAAATGAAGTGAATTTTTGTGATCAGTTAAAGTCACTGACCTGTTGGGCCTTCAGTGGTGGTGACGTCATCATAGTAGTCAGCTGTGACTCCTATTGTAGATTTTGATGTGAAAAAGAAAATACACACATACATAAATACCAACATACATACAGTACATACTATAATTCCTATACAGTATACATATTATTGAATATTATTATTAAAAACTGCTAAGATAACTTTTTTTATCTTAATGTTTTTGATTTAACAAACATACTACTTTTCTGTATGTAGCAGGTAACATTATTATATTTCAGTCCTCTAACCTGCAAGAAGCTCATCAGCATCTTCATACCCAGAATGCTGTTCGGTAGAACGGACACTTCCTGTTAGGAAGGAGCAGAACTATCAGATACATGTTCACAATCACAAATCAGCCAAAACCTCCATATGCTTTGGATCATATCAGAATCAGAAAAAAAGAGCTTAATTGCCAAGTGTGCTTGCACATGCACACACAAGGAATTCTTCTTGGTAAATGAAGCTTCCAGTGCACACATATAAAGACACATAATTATAAAAATAAGAATAAAAATATGAAAGGTATAAGACAGATTAGGCATATTTACATATATTAACATATTTACAGTTAACAGTATTATGGTTAATAAATAAATATTTCACTAAAGAGTGGGAGTATTGCACTTAGAGAAGCCTTATGAGGCATTTAACGGTTCAGGAGGGAGATGGCCTGTGGGAAGAAGCGGTTCCTAAGCCTAGATTGTTCTGAATCGCCAGCCGGACGGCAACAGTGCAAAGAGGTTATGGCCAGGGTATGTGGAGTCTGTGATGATTTTATCTGCCCTCTTCCTCACTCTGGAAGAGTACAGGTCCTGGAGGGTGGGAAATCATCATTTCAGCAGTCCGGACTGTCCATTGTAGTCTTCTGATGGCTTCTGATTTATTAGCTGAACTAAACCAGAAAACTACTGAAGTGCATAGAACAGACGGCTGAATGAAACTGGCTAAGCAGCTCCTGTGGAAAGTTGAACTTCCTCAGCTGGCAATTTCTTTTCTCGATGGAGTCTATCTGGAGCTCCCACTTCAGGTCCTGAGAGATGGTAGAGCCCAGGAACCACGAGGCCACAGTGCTGTACATGATGGTAAGGGAGGGGAGGGCTGGGATGTTCCTAATGAAGTCCACTATTATCTCCACTGTTTTGAGCATGTTCAGGTCAAGGTTGTTGTGTCTTACCAGACAGCCAGCTGTTCAAGCTGTGTCTCTTCTATATGCAGATTCATCACCATCCTGGATGAGGCTGATGACTGTGGTGACGTCTGCAAACTTCAGGAGCTTAATAGAGGGATCAGTAGAGGTGCAGTCATTTGTGTAGAGGGAGAAGAGTAGTGAGGAGAGCACACATCCTTGTGGAGCGTCAGTGGTGAGTGTGCAAGTGTTGGATGTGAATTTTCCAAGCCTCACTAGCTGCTGCCTGTCTGTCAGGAAGTTGGGGATAGACTGATAGATGGAGGTGGGCACAGAGAACCGAGTTAATTTGGACATGTGGAGGTTTGGAATGATGTTGTTGAAGGATTCAGGATTCTAGCATACTGTATGTCCCTGGCTTGTCCAGGTGTTGCAGGATGTAGAGCAGTCCCACAGTGACTGCGTCATCCATGGACCTGTTTGCTTGATGAGCAAACTGAAGGGGGTTTAGCAAGGGTCCTATAGGTTGTCATTCAGGTGGGCTAGCACTATAGTCTCTCAAATTACTTCATGACCACAGACGTTAAAGCAACAGGTCTGTAGTCACTCAGTCCTGAGTTCTTGGGATTCTTCGGGATGGGGATGATGGTGGAGCATTTGAAGCAAGAAGGGACTTCACAAAGCTCCAGAGATTTGTTGAAGATCTGGGTGAAGATGGGTGACAACTGGTCAGCACAGACTTTCAGACAGTTGGGTGAAACTTTGTTTGGGCCTGATGCTTTCCTAAACTTCTGTTTCTGCAAGAGCCAACACACATCCTCTACACAGATTCTAAGTGCAGGTTGAGTACTAGGAGAAGGGAGAGGGTGTTTTGCAGGAGGTGTTTATGGTTGTGCGGAGAGAAGGGAAGAGTAGTTATTAGGGCTGGGTATTGACACAAATTTCACAATTCGATTCGATTTCGATTCACAAGCTTGCAATTCGATTCGATTCTGATTCCAATTCGATTCGATTCAATATTGATTATTTTGGATATCAGGTACAATACATGGCAAATTTTCTCAAGGAAAACAAATCTCTTAACTAATGCTGTAAACTATGGGAGTCAGTTGTAGCCTACTAGGCTTCATTAGCCTACTATAATATTGAAGGTAAAAATTAACTGATTTGTAGCTATACAAACACTTAAATTACACTTTTATTTATTTTTATAATAATAAAGTTATATGAAATATAAACATTTAAATGGTGGCTGTCATAAAAACTTGCCAGATTTATTCAAACATGCATTAAATATCAAAGAACATTAAAAATTATAATGAATATGTAATATGGTGCATATATTTAGCAAAATGCTCCTCTTTAGAGTTAATTTTTCTAGCTGACTAACGAGTTATGGTCACATATGGTTTTTCTGAGGTAAATGTGACGTCACATGACATTGTTTACAAGTTGTTTTACTGACGTCTTTCCACGGTTGAAACACTGATTGAGCGATTCCATGTGACATGATACGGATTTCGATAAGTTGTACTCTATCTTTTAACACACTTTCAGACGTTCATTCATGTTTATTTCGCGCTGTAACTGGTAATATTAAGGCAGAAGAGGAGATCATGTTCGCTCCGCGCTGCTGCTTCTCTTGAGCTGAGCTGAGCCAGAGCGATCTCACGACACAGCGCCAAAACGCTATTTATGTTTTTGAATTTCGTAAGAAAATGGACGTAATTTGAAATTTGAGACTTTATTTAGTATCAATAGTAACAAAGATTACAATAAAAACAAAGATTATTGCGATTTATTGGATGGGATGCGCACTACAATGTTCCATTCATTCATCAAATGAAAACAGGATGACTAATCGATTCTTGAGATTTAAGAATCGATATCGGTTCGTAAAAATGAGAATCGATTAATATCGAGAAATCTATATTTTTTACCCAGCCCTAGTAGTTATGGGGTGAGAGACAGCCTTTGCCAAAATGACAATAGAACTCATTCAGACAGTCAGCCAGTTGTTGATTCCCAGCAGATTGAGGTGACAATGGCTTGTCTTTGAGGCCTTTCCACACAAATGCAGGATAGTTTTTTCAGCTTCTCAGACTAGCTTCTCTTAGCTACTCTTATCTCCGTTTTGTGGCTCTTTAATGTGGCATTACAGATCGCTGTCCTTCAAGCAAAGTGGAAGTGCTGATCATCTCTTCCTTTTTACTACTAGTTACAGCATGAAATAAACATGAATAAACAACATCATAGTCCCGAGAATAATAATGACAGAGTTCGGGTGATTTTGCTCCACGTCTGTAATCTGATCACCCAGCTTTTGCACTGCTGTGCTCACACAGGCTTGAGGAGTGATCTAAACATTCACCAAAAAGAACGAGGAAAACTCTAGCAGTGAATAAAAAGGCTTGCAGTTAATGAAGAGGGCTTCTAAATTAGGACAGCACAACTTTTTTATTATTGTTATATCCATTCACCAACCTTTTGTTTAAGTAAAAACATAATCCGCCGCCTCTCGTTTTCCTAGATGACTCAGCAATGCAATTCGCTCTGAACAGCTGGAAGCCCGGCAGATGTAATTGCTGTCCGGGATAGATTTGTTCAGCCAGGTTTCCATGAAACACAGAGCAGCAGAGCTGGAAAAGTCCTTGTTTGTTAAGGTTTTCATTTGTTTTGTTGGCAAGAGAGTTTAGATTCGTCAGGTGAATACTCGGCAGCGGGGTTTCTGAACGTTGCGAGCGCCCCAACCCGCTTCCCTCGTTTGCGTCTTTTGGAGCATCTGTACAGAACTGTCGCTGAATAGAACTCCTCTGACTAAAATGTCCAAAAAGATTGGGGGGTGTGCATTGTCTAATGTCCAGCAGTTCGTCCCTCATAAATGTTATAGGTAAAAGTTGACTGAAGACAGGACAAACCATCAATAAAAACAAACACTGAGGACCTCCAAACAAAGGCAGACATCTGTGGCGCCATCTTCAAGTTCAGCTCATACTAATCTAAGGAAATCCATTCGTAACATTGACTCACACCTGAATATAACACTAACCCTTAATCATCACACAAACAAGGTCACACAGATGAATCTGTGATTTACTCCACTTACCCCTCTGAATTCAGTGATAAGTCTATTAATCACGACAAATAAAGCACTATGACATTTACTCACCCCTCTGAGTGAAAACACTCTGTCTATTAGTGGGTCTGTGATGAATCTCCTCATAAACGGCCTCAGTTGTCTTCTTGTGTCTCCTCTTAGAGAGAGCTGTGAGTGTAGACAGACACACCTGCTGTCAGTTCACAACACATGACTGATCACACACTGAATAAGACACAATATGACAGTCTCTGGATCTCTCCTACCTCTCCTCATCACTCTGTTCTGCTGAATCAGTATAAGCAGTGGCACTAAGAGCAGTGAGAGCAAAACTCCCAGTACAACCACAAGCACAGAGAGAGACGCTGCTGGAGGAGTTTGTGAAGGAGTGACTGATGTTAAGCGCACTGTCTGAGAAACTGGACGAGAAGATGATGTTGTTGTGGCAGGAGTAGTGGACACTGACAAATCTGGCAAAACAGACACAAAGACATTGGAAAAAGCAAATACACAAATATTTTTACCATTTAAATTATTTAAAAATGAATAATATTGGTTAGCGTATTGCTGTGACCTGCACATGTGAGTCCAGCGAGCTCTTTGTGAGAACAGTCAGTGTGGTTCTTCAGGGAGAGAGGACAGTCCCACAGGTGAATCTCATTCCCTCTGCACTCGACTCTGTTCAGCCACACAACACCTTCACCAGCACCAAAGACTGAATTCCCATCAGCCCTCAGTGCGTCTCCACAACCCAGCTGTCTGCAGACCACCTGAGCATCGCTGATGTCCCACAGATCATCACAGACTGAACCCCACACAGCGTTATGATACACCTCCAGCCTCCCAGAGCACCGGCCCAAACCTCCACTCAGTCTGAGAGGAACACGATCTAAAATCACAGCCAAGTGGATACATTATTGGCCAACAGACTTCTGTCAAGACAGAAACACTTACAGTGGGACATGTCTGTGGAGTGAGATTAAATTCTCTTGGTTCCCCTGAATTAAATCCCATACATACAACATATATGACTGTTATGATTTTTATGTTCTTCTAAATCAAATGAACTTACCTGAACACTGTCTCTGATGTGGAGATGTGGAGCATGACAGATAGCTTCTAGGGGACTCACGACTCTCCTGTTCTGTAATCACAAGTAAATTAATTATAATATATACACATTTTGTTTATATACTCAATAAGGTTAACTGATTATTGTTGTATTTTTAGAGATGGAAATTGCAATGGAAATCAAGTCTTACCTGAGCAGGTAACTTTGGCCACTTCATCTCTGCCACAGTAATTCTGTCCCCAGGGTGAAGATGGACACTGCCATAGATTTGAATCATGTGGTCGACATGTCATTTCATCCAGCCAGTTACGAGCTGATTCCAGTCTTGGGATAGAATTGAAAAAAACACCAGATCTTCCACAGTTCAGCTTTTGACAGATCAGACTCGCTGTGTCTCTGTTCATCTGGTTCCAGCACACATTACCCCAGGATCCATTGTAGAAAACCTCCACATTCCCTTCACAGCCCTCAGTTAACCTGATCTCTTTAAAATCTAAATGGAAACATTAACACAACATCTGATTTCATCCAATATATACAGGGGTTGGACAATGAAACTGAAACACTGGCCAATAAAGGGTTGGAGGTTTAATGCCTATATATGCCTATATGTATATATATCTGGTGGCCAATCTTCAGTGATTTTACATTCCATCAGCAAGAGCAGAATGTGAGAAGGTTGAATTAGCAGAGCAACAGCACAGCTGTACATAAAATATTGCAATCCACGCAACATGGGAGACATATCAAAGTTTAAAAAAAGACAAATTGTTGGTGTGCATCTCGCTGGCTCATCTGTGATTAGAACAACAAGTCTTTGTGGTGTATCGAGAGCTATGGTATCCAGGGTAATGTCGGCATACCGTAGGACGAACCCATCCAACAGGAGTAACTGTCGACACATGAGGAAGCAACTAGGATGAGGATATCCAGGTACTAATCCAGATTGTATCCAAAAAACATAAAACCACAGCTGCCCAACTCACTGCAGAATTAAATCCCCACCCCAACTCTACTTTTTTCACCAAAACTGTTCGTCAGGAGCTCCACATGGAACACAAGGTCGGGCTGCTATAGCCAAACCCAGAGGCGTCACAATAGGGCAGGAAAGCCAGGCAATTGCTTGGGGCCCCAATTTTAAGGGGGCCCCGAGGGCTGATCATTCAAACAATCAGGAATGTTAATATAAAGACGCAGCAACATCTCTACATCCACCTTAGTGGTTACTTGCATTTTCCTATAAACAGTGGAAACAACTTAAAATACTCCATAATTTCTGGCCATACAGAAAAGAATATGTAAACTCACAATAACAAGAAAACGTCGTGCTTTTTTAAAATAAAACAAAACAATCAGGGCGCGCTTTCATGGTCTCCGTGAACTGTAGCACATCTCAAAAATAAACAAACACAGCGTATACTAGCCTCACATACATGAGAAACATATCTATATAAAGCTTGAAAGGTCCACTTTTAAATTAAAAAATTTGAATCGAAAGTAAATATCATCTGATTATGTAATACAGCGGAGATGTATGGAGATATGTTTGCAGCCGACACTGATTTAGAAAACACTAGTTTATTAATAAACAATTAAAATGCCTCGTTATTTTTTAAGACTTATTATCATTAGCCTGCTTTTGCGGCAAGATTTATGCATGCGCTTGAGCGCAGAATAGGCTATATTCCTCCATGCACCCATTTAAGCAGAAATTAATATAAACGTGCGGTTAGTCGACTAATTGCTTAAATGAATGACTACTGGTCGACTAGAGAAATCTTTAGTCTATGGCAACTCTAATCAATACATTTACTATAGTTGACATTATTTAATTAGTAATAAGTATCCAGCTCTTTACATTAAATTATTTGTGTTAACAATTAGTTAATGAAATAATAAAATAATAAAACAAAGATTAAATTAAGATGCTTACTATATATTTCTGTATAGCATTGCTTGTTCCACCACGCAAATGACTCAGGTGCTCCTCATTTGGGTGTAGCACGTTATCTTCCCGGTCAGATGTGACCGGACACCTAAAAATAAAACTTCCTCCACCCCAGTAAAACCAATGGAACTTATTTTTGTTCAATAATGTTTTTTCTTTTTTCTTTTGTATTTTGAGAGTATTTGATGGTATTTTTTAAAATGTATGCAATAATTATGGTCCATTTTTGCCATTAAAAATAATACAATTTTATACATATATATATATACATATATATATATATATATATATATATATATATATATATATATATATATATATTAATTTTAATTAATGCAGTATTTCAGGTTATAATAGAGACTAGGCCTTCAAAAAATAAAAAAAAATTTTGAAGGCAGATTAGCGCGATCTGGTGAGAGTTTGAAAAGAAAACGCAGAACAATGGTGTAACCACTAGAGGGCATGTACAGCTGTCTATGGAGAGGCTTGTGAATTCCCTAGTTGTTTTGGGACACATTTACTTAATTTTTTTTTAGGTGGATTTGAATATATATTTAAACAATAAAATCGTTTAAACAATGATTTTTCTGATCAAGTTTTAGATATTATTTTGTTAGAAATAGTGATTTAAAACCCTCAGGTGCTCCTCATTTGGGTGTAGCACTTGTTATCAGAAGTGACCGGACACCTAAAAATGAAACTTCCTCCACCCCAGTAAAACCAATGTAATTTTATTTTTTATTAAATTATATTTTTAATTTTGTATTTTGAGAGGATTTTATAGTACTTAAAGGAGCTGTATGTAAGAAATTTATTTAAATTAATCATAAAATGGCCCTGATATGTCACTAGACATTAAGATATCATGTTCATTTCAAATACTTATATCACTGACAACAGTAGTCCGGCCAGGATATTGTCATTTAAAAAGTGAAGTTGCAGCCCTCAACTGATGTTGATGTTGTCATGTTGTGTTTTGGTCTGATGCGTCACCCTCCACCTATCGACCAATCACGAAGTCAGTAGTGTTGCGGCATCCGGGTTGCCAGCTCTGCTCTAGTTACCACAGCTGCAGCTACAAACGTGTCGGAATCGGATAAAAAAAAAGTCTAACGTTGCGAATCAGATAAACTGATAAACTCATAAACTCGTTATGAATCCGAAATACTTCGTGACAAAGTCCGAAATAAAACAAGGATCTGTATAGGAGATGCCTTTGAAAGATGGAGACGGCTGAAAACGGAGAAGAATTTCTGGACAGGTAAGATTAATCTATGTTTGGCTAACTTGTACTTGATGTAAATGGACATTTCAAATATTCATGACAGGCGAACAAAGTTATGCATGTTCGTGCAAAGTAACGTTACGTTAGCTCATATGGAGGAGGTGGGTCATCGAATTGGAAGCACTATAGGCGCAATTCCACGGTAAAATAACTTTTTCTAACGTCCATAACACCAATGAAAAGCACACCGTAGCCTATTATGTGAATAATGTGTCCCACTTGGAACGTTTTGTAGCCTACTTGTTTATCATGCAAGTTCTACAGCCAAAAATAATAGAATGACATGTAATCTTTCACATCACATATTTTAGCGTTATGGACGTGTACTGCAGAGTAAGTTAAAAAATACAGCTGGTCGCTTTCACTTATAGGCTAGTGTCAGCTAAATGAATAGCTGTATCTTTGATATCGATTACACACAGTGACCGAGGCTTGTGCTTGTACTTACGTTAATGACAGATACCTACCGTTAGTATACTAACAGCTACTGTTCTAACAATGTACTGTCACATACGAGCGTACATCTTTACTATTATATTTGGCTAATCGCCATTGGTAAATTTTTGCGATATATAATTACTTTGCAAAACATCTCTCATTTGAAGCATAAACATAATTAACAGAAAAAAAAACTTAGCCTACTGTGTAGGACTCCTCACTTGCCATTGGAAGCTTCTGTAGCAGCCTACGTTCCTGCTGTATCCTGCAGCCTATATGGCAACCTCGAGTCAGGGAGGAGGGGAAGGGGATACACCGCTCTACAGTAATTTGAAGGTGATTGCAGTACCAGTTTTGGCCACAATCCTACATACTGCTCCTTTAATATTTATACAATAATTATGGTTAATTTTTGCCATTGAAAATTTTTTTTTTTTTTTTTATAATTTTTACAAATATTTTTTAAATTAATGCAGTATTTCAGATTAATATAGAGACTAGGACTTTTAAATCAAATTTTCTGAAGTCAGATTAGCGCCATCTGTTGATAGAAAATAAAATAAAACATGTAATTTCATGGTGTTACCACTAGATGCCTGTATAGCTCTCTATGGAGAGGCTTGTGAATTCTCTAGTTGTTTTTGGACAAACTTACTTACTTTTAAGATGTGGATTAAAATGTTTTTTTTTTTAGAAAATCTCAAATAATACTTTTTGTCAAGGTTTATAAAAAATAAAAATAAAAATTGATGTGAAGTGTACATGTTTTTGCATTATTATTACTACAGTCAAACCTGACTACAGAGAAAGCATTTTGTTACAGGTAAAATTAAAATTCAATAAAAAAAAATTACAAAATTAAACAGGAATGCTTTATCACAGCTTATTATTATTTATATATTATTATAATTATAATTAATAATTATATTAATAATTATATTAATAATTATATTAATAATTATATATATATATATATATATATATATATATATATATATATATATATATTCTTATTATTATAATAAAAATTATTAATTATATTAATTATTATTTAGATATTATTATTATAATAATAATTACAGCTTAATCCATCTGAAATCTGATCTAATTTTAACCTCTTATTTCAGCCTTCTGACTTAATTATGCTGTATTGTAATAGCCCTACCAGTTCATTTGTGTTTATAATTGTGTGTGTGTGTGTGTGTGTGTGTGTTTCACTATTGATGTTTTAGAGTTTCACCCCTTCATTGCTGAACACTTTGATTCTGATTTCTCATTAATTTCCTATGTGTCGGTCATTTTTGACTGGAGCAAAAGTGTAATAAATTTTTTACGACCACTTAGCCTGCTCGAATCATGCCCTCAACTTTTTTGTGTGTTCACATTCCAAATGACACAAAAGTCACAAAGTTTCGTAATTTTCCGATGAAGCTGTGATTTCTAAAAAAAAAAAACAGATTTTTTTTATCACAATTCATTGGTGTTTTTGTGTATATAAGTGTGTGTGTATGTGTGTGTGTGTGTGTGTGTGTGTGTGTGTGTGAGTGAATGGGTGTGTCTGTTTTGCACTTTTGATGTTTTAAATCATCGTGGCTGATTTGTAGATTGTACACACAAAAATTCTCAGAATTTTCAATTTCCCATTCATTTCCTATGGTCGGTCATTTTTGACCGAAGAGCGCAAGTGTTACTATTATTTGTACGACCACTTAGCCTGCTCGAATCATGCCCTCAATTATTTTGTGTGTTCACATTCCAAATGCCATAAAAGTCACCAAGTTTTGTACCATTCCAATGAAGCTGTGATTTTTAATAATTCAAAACAGAGAATGTTTCGGTCAGAATTGACAGAAGAGGACCTGACGCAATCTCTTACACATTTGAAGATTTACTGTATCTTGAGTATTGTTGTATTGTATTGTGTCTTCTGTTATAAAGATGAAGATTAGACATATTAACAAAAAAATCTTATACATTATATATAAAACATACAGTATATAAAATACATATATATATAAAAAAAAGGGCCTCATTGATTAAATTTGCTTGGGCCCCCAATCAGTGTTAGTTCGCCTCTGGCCAAACCTTTGGTCACTCGTGACAATGCCAAATGTGGGTTTCATTGGACTGTGGACAATGTGAAACATGTATTGTGAGTTCACTGTCTTTCCCACATACAGTGTGGAGAAGCCCTAGAGAGCGGCTTAACACCCGGACTGTTGCGTGCCCAGAGTAAAACACAGGGGTGGATAAGTGATGGTTTGGGCTGCAATATCATGGCATTCCCTACTGTGCTTTATGGGCACGTCACTGCCAAAGACTACCGAACCATTCTGGAGGACAGTGTGCACCTAATGGTTCAAGCATTGTACCCTAAAGCACATTGTGCCGTGTATCAGCATAATAATGCTACACACAGAAAGACTTGTGACAGAATGAATTGATGAACATGAAAGTGAAGTTGAACAAGGCCTGAACAGTCACCAGATCTAAATATTTTTAAGCCACATTTTGGAGGAGCAAGTCAGAAAACGTTTTCCTCCACCAGCATCACATAGTGACCTGGCCACTGTTCTGTAAGAGGAATGGCTCAAAATCCCTCTGGCCACTATGAAGGACTTATATCTGTCATTCCCAAGACGTATTGATGCTGCAAAAGGAGTCTACTAATAAACTACACCATACTAATAAATTATTGTGATCTTAAACCACAGTTTCAGTTTCACTGTAGAACCCCTGTATGTGTAACTAAAATGTTTTAAATATTCCCAGAAGATATTTTAGATTTTAAATGTTACTAAATAACAATTTTTTGAAATGTTTACCTGAGCACACGACTCCTACATCCTCCTTGTGTTGACAGTCATGTTTCCCCCAGCCTGGAGAAGAGCAGTTCCACAGGGACGTCTCATTTCCCTCACACTCCACCTCATCCAGCCATATGGGTCCAGAACCAGGACCAAACCAGGCTGGTACCTGCTGGTTACTGAGGGCCACTCCACACTGCAGCTGTCTGCACACCACATGGGCATCTTTAATATCCCAGGAGTCATCACACACTGAGCCGCTGTGAAAAACCTCCAGCCTCCCTGCACAGTCTCCCCCAGAACCCACCAGCCTGATGGACCCGCGACCTGATATTCAGAGAGAGAAAAACACATTATTGATCAATAACAACTGAAGAATCTGCCCAGATGTTGTTGTTCTCACCAAGGCAGGTGATTGACAGCTGTTGTGTGGAGCTGCAGTTGAGAGTTTGTGGAGAGCTGCAGTTCCCCAGATGAGCTTCACTCCCAGAGCACTGGAAGCCCGTCACACACTCATGACTGTGTTCAGGACTGGATGAAGAGGAGCCGGAGACGTTCAGCACAGAGCCACAGCCCAGCTGTCTGCAGACCACAGAGGATTCAGTGAGACTCCAGGAGTCCAGCAGAACTCTCCTCCAGACCTGATAGATGGAAACTTCCAGCTCCCCCTCACACTGTCTCTCTCCAGACAACCGCACCAGACCGTCATGAACAGCCAGAGAGGAATCTGAGTGAAAGATGTGGAATTTTAGATATTGCAAGATTTGTATAGGTAATTTTTCAATATAATCCCCTCACCAGAGCAGACGACTCCAACATCTCGTCTATGAGAACATTCAGCTCGACTCCATGAAGAGACGGAACATTCTGAGAGTTTTGTTTCATTCCCGTCACAATCAAACACATCAGCCCAGATTTCACCACTTCCCTCTCCAAACCAGTCTGATCCCACAACAGACACAGCAATCCCACAATTCAGCTGTCTACAGAGGACACTGGCAGCTCTCATATCCCAGCATGCATCACACACTGTGCCCCACTCATTAAGGAACTGAAGCCCTACTCTTCCAGAACAGAAGTCTGAACCGTTCATCAGTTTAGCATCTGTGTAACCTGAATAAAGAACATAGAGGTTAAAATAAAGTATAATGCAGCTGACAGAGAACATATACTGTTTTAAAGACAAACAAAGAGACACTGAATCTTTATAATTTACCGGAGCAGATCAGACCCACATTATAGTCACTGGTACAGCTTGCTTTGTGTGATAATGAAATTGAGCAAAATGAAATCTGAGACTCATTTCCTCTGCACTGAATCTCTTGTGTCCACATCTGAGCGTCTCCTTTGCCAAAAGCATCTTCTCCCAGCACCTGTACAGGAGCCCCACAGTCCAGCTCTCTACACACAACCTCTGCATCCTGCTGGTCAAAGGCAGCGTCACACACTGAAACCCACGACTGATCATCAAGTATCTCTAACCTCCCAGAGCACAGGTGAGATCCATTAACGAGTCTGGAAGCTTGATGATCTGTTAATATTACAGGAATGACAGTGCACAGTAGACAAAAACAAATGTTTGATAGTTAAATACAATTAACATACAAACAGTTTTCCAAACAAAATAGTCTTTATGTCACAACAAATGAATGGGCAATCAGTTAAATTATTCACCCGAACAGATAACACCGGCATCATAACTGTGAGTACAGCCATGCATGCTCCATCCTCCTGACCCACAGTTCTTCAGTGTTGACTCAGATCCAGCACAAAGTGCACCACTCATCCAGATTGGTCCTGATCCTGGTCCAAAATGAGCACCACCCAGAGCATCTACAGGTTCTCCACAGTCCAGCTCTCTACACACCACTGCAGCATCAGCCAAATCCCAGAGAAAATCACACACTGTTCCCCACTGACCTCTATGAAGAACCTCCACTCTACCAGCACAGCGACTGTGACCACCAACCAACCGCACATTCTTTTTATCTAAGTGACAGAAGAATACAGATAGAGACTGTGGGTGCATCTCTGTAAGCACACTAGTTCACGTATCAGTATAATGTGTACACAAATTCGGCACTGGTAAAGCACACTGGCTAAATACACATTTGGACACTGATTTTTCAATTCCCGGTGATATGACTAGGTGCTTGTGTCATAAAATGTCACCACTGGTATTTATTAACAACACACATAACATCTTTCTGACATTTTTATGCTGTTTAAAGTACTATGCCATGAAATATACTTTGATTGTTGTTATATATATCTGCAACATTTTAGTCAAATTTTAATTATAAATATTTACTACACTGTATGTTTATACTGACATTTAATGAAATAGCGATTTGTCTTTTCAAATCTTCTATGTCATGATGATATTGTGTTGATATTGTTTTGGTTTGTGCGATTTGTTTTGCACGTAACAATTTCCATTAGGGTGAACTTAGTGAGCATCTGGTTTTTGGAGTGCATTGTGGGATTTTTAGGGAGCAAACATTCCAGTAAACTTGAAGGATTTTTTGATTGAGACAGACTTTAAAATGGCTGGCTCCTTGGTCAGTGTTCTGACTGTGAAACATGAAGCTGACTGAGATGCACCCTATTAGTAAAAGGTATGATATTACTATATTCTTTTAACTCACCAGCACAGATAAGCCCCTGGTAATTATAATGTGAACAGCTGTTTTTGTATAAGGATGTTGGACAGAAGTGAATCTGAGACTCATTTCCTCTGCACTGAATCTCTTGTGTCCACATCTGAGCGTCTCCTTTGCCAAAAGCATCTTCTCCCAGCACCTGTACAGGAGCCCCACAGTCCAGCTCTCTACACACAACCTCTGCATCCTGCTGGTCAAAGGCAGCGTCACACACTGAAACCCACGACTGATCATCAAGTATCTCTAACCTCCCAGAGCAACTCGAGTTTCCAATAAGCCTGACACCTGAAGTAGCAAGAGATAAGAAACATTTCAATTTTGTTTATCTAAAGGTGTGTAATTCTTGTCATTGTTCTACCACAAAGCACTACTTATTAATGTGAAAGGAGTAAAATAGTCAGATTACTCAATCTCTCATGTCAATATCATCTGACTTTATTTTTTATGGAACATAAAAGGGGAATTTTACAGAATATCCTGGTACTCTTTTCAATATAATGAAAGTAAAATAAGAAAAAAACATTTTGTTCTCTACAGAACAAAGTCACAGAGGTTTGAAAAGACACTAAGAAAATGATGACTGAATTTTCATTTTTAGTTGAACTTTCCCTTTAAGGCAGTTGAAATATCAGTGATGTAAAAACCATACAGGGTTTGGAGCAGTTTACCTGAGCAGATTACTCCTGCATCTTTAGTATGATCACAGTCATAAGAAAACCAATTTACTGATCCACAGTTCTTCAGTGTAGATTCAGATCCCGAACATAACTTGCGATTTGTCCAGATTGGTCCTGATCCTGGTCCAAAATGAGCACCACCCAGAGCATCTACAGGTTCTCCACAGTCCAGCTCTCTACACACCACTGCAGCATCAGCCATATCCCAGGCAAAATCACACACTGTTCCCCACTGACCTCTATGAAGAACCTCCACTCTACCAGCACAGCGACTGTGACCACCAACCAGCCTTACTCTCAAGTTGTCTATAAAATAAATAAAGAGGGAGTAAAGACATAAGGACAAAGAAAGAAAATGAGGAAAAAAAGTATCACAATCAGAGAAAAAACTATGATAAAATTTACTAATATTTAGTGTAGATTTTGGGAACATTAAATTTGATTTCAGTTTATTTAAAAAAGGCTCAAACCTGCACACACCAGTCCAACATCATTTTCATATGAACAGCTGTTTTCATGTGATAGTGATGTTGGACAGAGGTGAATCTGAGACTCATTTCCTCTGCACTGAATCTCTTGTGTCCACATCTGAGCGTCTCCTTTGCCAAAAGCATCTTCTCCCAGCACCTGTACAGGAGCCCCACAGTCCAGCTCTCTACACACAACCTCTGCATCCTGCTGGTCAAAGGCAGCGTCACACACTGAAACCCACGACTGATCATCAAGTATCTCTAACCTCCCAGAGCAGCGAGAACCTCCAACCAGCCGGACTCCTGAAAGAACAACACAGGAAAAACTAAATTTAAAGTTAGAGAACTTCAATAATGAGTCAGATATATAATCAATACATCAATCAACGAGAAATCATATCTTCCTTTATCTTTTGAAATAAAAGATATTTATTATGAAAAC